>WOVY01005824.1:0-220570 GCA_013436015.1 Rhipicephalus annulatus | reverse complement strand
TTCTTTTTCTTTTTCTTCTTTTTCTTCTTCTTCTGCTTTTGTCTTCTTTTTCTTTTCGGTTTGCGTCTTTCTGGCTCTTTTTCTTCTCTTCTTTCTTTTCTTTCTCTTCTTCTTCTCGTTGCGGACCTCTTCGGAAAACACGTAAAACGTGTGATGACGAGTTGTAAGCGGAACAGCGCAGCACCCCGATAAGTATAAGGTCTAGTGCGTTTGAAAATTTCATCGTGTTTCGTTGCAACGTAGCTATAGGCATGGAATCTGGCAACGTGAGATACAGTTGGTATAGCTTTACACGCGAAAAGGCAAGCCGGAGTGTCAAGTTACAATTAAAGCGCGCTGCGTTGCGACAGATGGTGAGCTTTCGTGCGTACAAGCGCGGAGCAGTCGTCGACGCCTCCAGAAGACAGCTCTCAGTCCGGGATCACTCATTCATGCTACGGTGATTACAGCCCCCACATGCGGAAATAAATGTTGAGCGAAACAAAGTAATTTTACGATTTACACGGTGTGTTGGTTTTTCTCTCTTACACTGAATAAAAACTGCCGAGTGCGCGGAAAAATCACCTCCGATGTCAATAAGTATTCGGCGTCTCTTTCTTTCTTTCCGTCTTTCTTTCTTATTTCTTTCGTTTTTTTATTTCTCTCTTTTTACTTTCTCTCTCTATCTTTCTTTGTTTCTTTGTTTGTTTCTTCTTTTTTTCTTTCTTTCATTCTTACTTATTTTTATGATCTAAGATGGAGATTACTACCATTACTATTTACTTTCTCGTCCCGATAAGTTTATGCGCTGCCTGTTCCGTTCCCGATAAACGACACGATGAACTTCCCGTGACTGCGGGTCATGCCTGTCTCTTGGGTCGTTCCTGAAGGTTAGCATTAAAACGTCGAATCCTCAATATCATTTTTTTTTCGTACTGGCTAATATCGCACCTGCCACACGCCGCCAGGTTGTGTTCAAGTTGCTCGACTGGCGAGTGGTCAACTAAAGATTGCGTGGTCGAATACCGGCTGCGGAGACCGCTGTTCGATGGAGTCCAAATGCTGTAAACTGTGGTACTTAGATTCAGGTTCACGTGAAGAAAAAAAGAATACCTGGTTGTCAACATTTGTGGAGCCCTGTACGGCTCTCTTTGTAATCATATCGTGGTTTCTACCGTTAAACATAAACAATTAATATTGTTCGCTGCGGCCACTATTCTAGTGCGCTTTTGTCCGACAACGGCTGTTCTGTGTGTCCTTTGTAGGGGGGTTTCGGGGCAGCTCGGCCCAGAACGCCGCAGGGAAGACGCGGAGCCCGACCAGGAACCTTCTTTATTGACCGGAACCCGGGCCGCAACTGCCAGCGGTTGCCGCGTGCCCCGAGTGCAACCGCGACCCTCCTCCTCCTCTATCCTTTGAGCAGCGCGCTCGTGGTGGCTGCTCCCATACCTTTCATATATTTGTTTCAACACGCCCTATAAAATTATAAAAAAAGAAATTGGTGCGCTGACGCATAACAACTCCAACCGTTTTACTTCCTCAAATTAGTCATCCTGCTTTTCTTGGAGTCTACGCTGTTCTAGCAGAAAGTGGCCGAAATTCTTCCGTAATAACGGGTACGTATGCGTTTTCAAAGAGAATGCAGGGTATAGGCATTTGCTTTAAATACTTCAGTTTCGCGTACTTCGGCTGCTCTGGCCTCTTTGTCGGTGCTTACACTTACGCGACCCTGTACGTCGTACAATCCGTTACGAGTGCTCGAGCCCTGCAATTGCTTTCCGCCAAACTGCATTTCGGGGCTAATAGCGCCCGCTGCGCTGTGCCGAACGATCACCGTCTCCTTTCGTTTTCGTTCGTCATGCGTGTGTGTGCCAGCGTGTGTTTATGTGCGTGCGTGCATGCGTGTTTTGCGTCTTCCGACTTACTCGATTAGCCTTTTTTTTCCCCCGCCGACTACGGCAACCTACGCGATCGCAGCGACCCCAGACACCCGAAGGCCCTCGGTGACAGGGCGCCGTTCCAACCACATGAGCTATGCGTGTGCGCGCAACGCTACGCCGACGCTCGTGAGCGCGAGGCGGCGCCAATGACATCACACGGTTGACTCGCACTCGGAGCAGACGGCACGTCAAGAAAAGGGGGCGGGAGGTGGGGGTGTTCGAGCTTTTAAGGAAAATATCTTGCCGGGCCTCTTTTCTTTCGCCTACTTTGAGCAACCCGCCGGGATTAATGTTTCCGGCTGAATTCGACTAGCGTGTTTACTCACAAGATAGGAGCTCAAGTTAGTATTACGTAATGTTGCGTAGTTTTGGTTAAGTGATCGCTCATGTACGTCGGCAAATGTTTCTTAATGTCGGTTATATGGTGACTGTATTATGGCCATTTGTGGCTAAGGGTGGCTTGCGTCGACTAATATGTTCGCTTCATTGCCTTGCGGTGGCACCTTCTGATTAACTGTGCGATTATTTTCGCTACACGATTGGTATACTGTTGACATTAGATATATAACCAAAGCTAGTTTTATGATGGACGAAGCTCGCTGGAGTTGCCCAATGCTTACAAATCAAAACTACTACTTTCTAAATAGTACGTGCATGGGAGGCTAGTATCGGTACACAGATTGCATTGCGCGTGTGTCGTCTCTCTTCCTTTTTGGATATACCCTTCTTGCGCAGTTCCTGTATTCGGAACTATTATTGGCTAAGTGGCACCTACTGTTCGCTGCAGTTTGATAAGTACAGTCGCTTTCTATATGAGTTGCAACACGCTGGCTTTCATTAAAGTGACCCCAATCCTGAACAATGACGCCAAAAGGTATTAAAGTGGTTCAGAAAGGACCGCTAACTAGGGGAGTTTAATTCACTGTTTTTCTTTGTGTGTTTGTCTATCCGTCTATCTGTCTGTCTGTCCTTTTGTCTGTCTGTCTGTCTATCTATCTATCTATCTATCTATCTATCTATCTATCTATCTATCTATCTATCTATCTATCTATCTATCTATCTATCTATCCATTCATCTGTCTGTCTGTCTGTCTGTCTGTCTGTCTGTCTGTCTGTCTGTCTGTCCCTTTGTCTGTCTGTCTGTCTACCTGCCGGCCTGTCTGTCCGTCCGTCCCTTTGTCTGTCTGTCTGTCTGTCTGTCTGTCTGTCTGTCTGTCTGTCCGTCCGTCCGTTTGTCTGTCTGTCTGTCCGTTTGTCTGTCTGTCTGTCTGTCTGTCTGTCTGTCTATCTGTCTGTCTGTCCCTTTGTCTGTCTGTCTGTCTGTCTGTCGGCCTGTCTGTCCGTCCGTCCGTCCGTCCCTTTGTCTGTCTGTCTGTCTGTCTGTCTGTCTGTCTGTCTGTCTGTCCGTCCGTCCGTTTGTCTGTCTGTCTGTCTCACTTTGCAGTGTTGAAGCCATTTTGAGCACAGGCAGCGTGTTGCTACTCATACTGAACCCGACTGTACGTCTGGTGTTGCCGATAATGGTCTCCGGCTTTACCTGATATTGTCTAAATGATGACTGATAATGGCCGACTTCTGGCCAAAGCAGACCGTTCACATATACGCGCGCTGCCTTACGGATGTGTAGTGGGTACATTGCGAATCATCGGTAAAAAGCAAAAATTATGGCGTACTGGCAATTCGCGTCGGGGCTTGCAGTATAGGCGTTTTAAAATAGTTCGAAAGGGGCCTCGTTACACGAACGGACGTTCTTTTTCATTGACGTGCAGCTGGGATGTCCAGCTAGATGCGAAGTCAGGTTAGGGATTGAAAAGGCGAGGCATGCGTGACCCGATTGCGCTGTAGCGCTCTACTATGAAGACGGAGCTTGAAGAGGCGCTAAATAGCAAGGCGGTTGTTCGCGTGTTAGTAAAGTACAATTTCACGATCCCGAAAACACCGCTCTTACCACTACATGGCGCTTAGTACGAGGGAAAACACACGAAAAGAAAATGCGGGTGGTGACGCCACCTAGAGATTCCCTCCAGCTTCAAAGCGATAAAAATGAAGTACATTATCAGGCACCATAGGCCTCGCACACGAAGCTTCAGAAAATGTTCTCAGGTCAAGGCCGCGAAAATACTAAATCTACATTTGGAATTTGCTTCGTCACGTGCGCAGATATCTACGCGAAATCAAAACAATAAAACTTTAACCTTCATTTTGTCCGCTAGTAATGAACTTATGACAGTGAAACGTATGACACTAGAGTTCTCAGAGTGCAGTTCGTCAATCTAAACGAAGTCATTGTTCCCCTTCAGTCTCCCTTTAAGGGTATCCCCCTTCCTCCTTTTCTGGCGCAAGTCAACATTTCCTTGCTACATTTCGTTTTGTTCTTTCGAATGCGTTTCTCCTGCCACGTCGTCCTAATGCCTCGCCATATCCTCTCGGCCCAGCCTTCGGAACAGCTGGGTCGTCTGCTGTCGTCGACTGTGCGGAGGATGAACGAACGAGACTCGCTCCGACTCGATCGCGCGTCTCATCGCCTCGAAGCGCGCGGGGGCGTCGACTTTCGCGTGGCGGGTTCCCCGGCCCTTCGTCTATATAGATGGTAGCGTGTGGGACGCGCTTTCGGGGCGCGTCGCATGCGCGTGCATAGTTTGAACGTTTTGTTTTTCGGGATGTGTCTCTGCCTTTTGCGAGCGACCGTATGTATAACCTTGGTATAACCTTGCCCACGAGGACGCAGCGGGGGCGTCTCTACTCCTGTGACGAGTGTTCAACATCTGGCGGTGCCGAAAGAACGACGTTTGGACGAATCTGTTTGCTATCCGTAATTGCCACGTTCGTTGAAGCGTCATGCGTTGCATCCCCCACTGAGAAAAGCGCCAGAGTTTATCTATACGCTGTTTCTTACATCCGGTGCAACGCTGTGAAGACTAGCGAGACTACCTGTAATGAATGCCTTCGCACTAAGAGATAGTACAATGATTTTCCGGCCTGAGGTATGGTTGCATTTCCTCTTTGCGCTTCGTAATAAGTGAATACGCTTTGTGCGACGGAGATAAGCACGCCCCGATATACAGCTGTCAATAGGTTGTTTTGAATCACTCATCGTCTCTTTGTTCTCACTTCGTGTTTTGTTTGCAACCTATCGCGACGCTGTGCTGACGGAAATTCTTTCATAGCTTCCACGGCGTTACACCGTACGATAAATCTCTACGCTAGACGCATCACTTAGACGAAAGAGCAACCCTATTGAGCATTGCATTGGTCAGTATTCACAAACCAGTCTCATTGTATTTAGAGAAATTTTGTATGTTTGCCGGGAAAGCTTTCGTCCAAAAATTATTTTCCGCGGTTTCGCATGAGACTCTAGTATTGAAGAGAGCATTTCTTAATGACGATAATTACCTCTGTTTGATGAAAAATCTCGGCTGCTAAAGAAGGGTAGATAATATTAAAGGAACGTTCGAAGGGATTCTAGACCATACGATGTGGTTGCAAATCATAGCGGCTGCACGAGTTTCAGCATTGTATCTGGCTCCGTCAGCATTACGAATTGTTCTGCGGTGAAGGTCTTTTTCTTCACACACCAGCAGCGCCTTGGGGATGGCTTTCAGCTCTCCCGTAGTAGAGTACCGAGTACGCTAAATCGTTAACCACTTTTTCTAAACACACACGTGATCAGGTGTTGTATAATCGTCAACCATTTTTTTTCTGTTTGTTGAAGTAAGATAATGTTTTGTTGGAGTGAGATAATGTTTTGTTCAAATTTTAAGGCGACATCCTCTAATGGCTCATACTGGCGCTTTCCGTCCGTCCGTCCGCACCCTGGAATGGTGCCAGCTGATGCATCTCGCCCTCACCTTCACAATCTCTTAGCAATCACGTGATGGCAGAGCGGCGCATAGCAACAGTTGTGGCCTCTCCCCTTTGCACTAACTCATCTCTCGCGTCGTTGCTGCGTATGTAAAAAAGAAAAGCAGAAAAAAAGGCAGAAAAGGACATTCGGATAAGTCTGTCGAATGGGTCACAAGCTTTTGCTGAACACACTTCGGAATTTACAAAGTGTGCTACAATATCTTGATGTTGACTGTCTGCGAATATATTAAAATTTTCTAAATACATAGGTACCGGGACGGCTTACTGCTCTCCTCTATCCGAGTGCAAGTGGTGCTTTAAATCGTTCGCTTTTTGTTGTAAGCACCCATAGCTTAAAGCACGACTGCTCACTCAGAAAAAAAAACCTGAAAAATTGTGGTTGATCCCCCATTTTAGGAATTGGCATGACACGAAAGTGAAACGTGCCCTCGCAGAGGTGGTTGATTCATTCTACATTGTTAAGCCACAACGGCGAATGAATGAATGCTACAGTCACGCGAAGAACGGCAAGCAGTTCGTAACTTGCAGCGCACACATCAAGCAGAAAGCACGCACGAAAGGAGCACACACAGGACAAGCGCGGACAAGCACAGCTCGACACTTAAAACATGCTGCTCAAACAGAAAGAAAGCGTACGAAGCGAACGCACAAGTATACACTTGGACGAGTGCGAACAACGTTCATGATTCTTACTTCGTGTTTGAGCAGCGTGCTCATTTCGTAAACGCGGCCGTGGCAGGGAGCGAAGTGACGTTCGTGCTCTCTTTAAATACTGTAACTTCAAAGTAAAGTTTCGGTGGAAGCACAAGATGTACAGAGTGCTCGAATCCCGAGATAAGCGCGCGCGCAAGCGAGCCACTACGCGAGATAACATCTGTATGCACTTTGACCACGTAATGGGGAGGCACGCGAGCACAGTGACGCGGGGCTTGGCACGTACAACGAACTTTTGAGAATTGTCCACACAACGCGCGCTCGTCGTGCCATCTCTCTCTCTCTTTCTTTCTTTCTCTCTCTCTCTCCTGATAGCGAAAACGCGCTGAAGTGCAGAGCTCTGAGGGCCGCCATTGTGGTACATGGGGTATACAAATGGCTTGCCGTTAGCTTATTGGAGAAGGGTCGCTCGTTGGATTAGAGGTTAGCGTCGCGCGCTGAGGAGCGTGAGGTTGGTGGTTCGACGCCCCACTGCGAAACTTTTATGCCTCGTTTTTTTTTTATTTCAATCTGTTAATAAATGATTGTTTTGAAATGAGAGCGTACTACTATAGATGCGGACAGAAAGACGGGGACAAGCGCTTGTCCCTGTCCTTCTGTCTGCGTCTAAGTAGCACGTGTCCTCTCATTTCAAAACAATCATGTATCAGCAACTCGGCCAATCAAGCATACCGTTGATAAATGTTTTCCAGTGTAATATCCGTGACGGAAATACGCCACGAAGTCGTGCTGGACCACGGCACAAAATACTTTCGTGGTAGAAATTCAACCAGTTCTTCTTCGCGGACATCGATCAGACAGCGCCGGGGGTGCAACAAGCAGGTCTGCACATAAATGCTTGACCCCACGTATCCGTCGCAGCGCATCGGCGAGTGTCTTTTTGACGCAGGCGTCTAGAGAGAGGGCGTGGACTTCGCGTAGCCACGCCCCCACTCTCTCCTTAGGGAGAGGGCGCGGCGCCGCGTCGAGAGGCCTCGTGCTGACGCGCTGTGACGGATACGTGGGGTCAGGCCTTTAGTTTCTGACGCTGGAGCTTGGACATTCTTACAAGGTCTGTGACAGGCTGTGGTTCGATCGACTATACTCTGGCTGCGCCAAGGAAAAAGCTGGCGGCAGCCAAGAAGGCTCCGATAAGCCACCAGCCTGGCTGTTTCTTAAACACGGCTTGTGTACACTTTATTGTTTGTGACATTTTTTTTACTAATAATTGTAAAACAGGCAGGAAGCGTTCGACCGAAAGTGCAGGGAAGAAATACAAGATTGTCGCTCGTTGCTCGTGCTGTTACAAAAAAAAAAATCAGGACAACTCACGTCCTTTTCGTGCGTTCTTGCGTTCACGTCCTCGCGCCTGCCTGGTCAGTAAACATGAATTTGTATACCAACCTGTCCGGTGCTGCTCCGTTCAGAATTTCCGAGCACGTTTCGGCCATTAGGCGCGCAGCATTGAAATCGACGTGAACCGCGGCCTTCGCTCGACGCGGGAACAAGCAGCGCGCGCGTGTCCGCGGACCCGTGCGAACGGTCTGGCTTTCGCTTTTGATAAACGGCGAAGGTGCGGTTCTCATCGCTCTCGGCGCCCTACCCGCAGGGGGCGTGGCCGTTCGCTCAGCGAGCATAGCGTCCGCCGCCGCGTAACCATGGCGCTGCGGGCGGCCCTGGTAGTTCCAGGATGTGTTGAGTCGGCTGGTATACAGTCTCTACCACAAGATGACGCTTTAACGAAGTGTATTATTATTATTATTATTATTATTATTATTATTATTATTATTATTATTATTATTATTATTATTATTATTCAAGCCTATTGAAGGTTATCACGGCGACATTTTGATTTACATGTTTCACTGATATTAGATGTACGTTTAGGCGATACCGTTAGTGGCTTGAAGACGCGTCAAAGAAACTCTGTTACGGCGTTTCTATCGTTATCGTGACCAGTGTCACCTTTTCACCTCCGTATCTAGTTTTCCTCTTATATCATGATTAGTGTGGCTCTCGTTTACATAACTGTCAGCATTACTGTTAAGGTTAATACCGACGTGACTATTAGAGGGTTTTTTTTTTACTTATTAAACATTGGTGATCGGAGTAGCCAGTATACGCACTCTTCCCAACAGGAACTACGTATAACACAGCGAAACAGGGGCGATGTTCCGCTTCATTCAGGGGAAACCACGCCTGCCGTCGTCGGTTGCTTCGAGGCGGGCCTGAGGCTATATCACGTGGTCTAGAATGATTCTTTCGCAGACGAACCTGCTGGTCGCTATCTTATTATAGTCGGGTACAACTTGAGGCATGTGAGATGATCAATGATCATCTGATGATCAAAGCGCAGCAGCCAATTCGCTCCGCGACTAAAGAAATAGTTCCGCTCAAAAAATTGTGACTGCTTCTAAAACGCGTATTTTTCGGTAAAAATAAAACTTGTGTATTGTGACGAGTGTGTTTTTTAAAACTGTAATGATGAAAATGCTACAGCACATGCTGTATCCTGAATGCCGTGCGTCGTCAGCTATATGGAGCTACATCAACGGCACCGGGCGTGTAATTGTTAAGCAGTCGCTGGTTTCCTAACATTAGATTCGTAGGCACCTTTTGTGCGTTAGCACAATTGAGATCTTTTTTTTTTCATTGTCAAATTTTTTTTTCGGTTGCTAACCTGCAATCGCGTGAGTTAGCGCACCTTGGCGCATGGCATTCCGTGCCAGATTTTTTCAATTATATGAGTTGCGAAACAGCGTTCCGAAATCCGGACACGCGGTTGCCCCATTGTTTCGGAAGTTAGGTGACGTTCGCGCCACCTGGGAGCGGCAACACAAAACACAAATAATGCGTCTAAAAGTAGGCATGCGAATCGACAGGTGGCACTACAGTGTGTTAATTCTCGACAAGGCGGCCAATGACGTGTCTGGATTTCGATACCCGCCGCTCACAGTAGATACCAGGCTTTGGCAAACTCTCCTCGTCGTAACTTCATTTAGGTGCAAATAAAACACCATAAAAAACAAACACCCACGATGTTTGTTTGCATCGGTATGTCACCACGGGATCTTGTTTTCAGACGAAGTGCAGCGCAGCGTCACCGATGTTCGCTGCTATCTCTCTTCGCCGGCTCACGGCTCAGAACAAACACACGTGGCACAAATTGCGTATCGTAAGCTCACAATGATATTTCCGGCATGACAGACCACCGCACACAATTCGAATTCAATCTGACAAAGGGAAACGCACACAGCCAACGGGACGCGGCTAGTACACTCTAAACTCGGCCCAGTTCGAGGCGAGGGCGGCCATGTTAGGCATGTTCTCCGTCGGCTGGGTCAGCGGCTACAGTGTAGTCCGGCGCATTACGCAACCTGAAGTGCGCGCCTATTGGTGGAGGCTCGTGTAAATCCGCCTTTGAGGCGAAAACGCCGCTGCCTTCTTAAGTTTTACCCGACTATAGTGGATGAGTGGGTGCTACGTACTGAATTTTCGAAGAGTAAGACAGCACAGTAAATTCGAGAACAGTCGCACTTGGCTGTTTGTGGTTACTTTGCGCCGAAATGGCTACTTTTATGACCCGTTTGGCGACGAAAATTACCAGTTGGCGACGTGGCTATTTACTGGCGACTTTTAAATTTCTGGTTTCACTTATTCGAAATGGTTTTATTTATTCGTCAATAGGCTCTGTTCATACTACCACTCCTGTTCTATTTGGCTACAAATTTGACGATAATAATAAATTGCATGTCTACTTTGGCTACGTTTGGCTTGAGTTCTGGCACTTTTCCCATTCCAGCCAAGAGAACCCTGTCTACTACTGACAGTGTTGCGCCTCGTAATACCGGTATATATTACTGGTAGTATTGCCAAGTTTGCTATACTACAGCCACCAATACCACTGCAATACCGTCCTTACTACTACTACTACTACTACTTCTACTAATACTACTAATAATAATAATAGTAATAATAATACTGAGGTCGCGCGTTGGATCCCGGTCGAGGCGGTCTCATTCGGGTGGAAGCGAAATGTTTGATGATTGTTTACTGTGCGATGTCAGTGCACGATAAGCACCATAAGGTCGAAATATGCCGATCTGTCCACTAAAGCTTCTCATAATTCTATCGTGGTTTTGGTACGAAAGCATCAGATATTATTATTACTGTACTACCGCATCTGCTACGGCTACTAGTAATGATTCCTCAACAATTAATAGGGAGTTGCCGCTACTGCTATTGGGCGCGAGATCGAGTGGAGTCGCCCCCTGGCGGCAAGTGGCCGAAGGGGCTAAGTGTGGATGGCTCGTCGTCTGCTAGCCACGTCGTGTTTGCATGTGGGAGTAGTACGTCGTGCACGTTCTCAAAGGGTGGTTTCTTCGGACATGTTAGCACGAACTTAAATGCTGGTACGTATGCCTGAAGCGACGTGTGAAAGCAGTTGGTCTTGCTCGTCTGGTAATGCGCTGTAATAAGATCAGCGAGTGCAACTTTCCAAATTGTTGAGTGTTGTCGTCGTACCCCCCGTTTACCAGATTCATCTCAGTCTGGTTGCCGCTTTCTGCTTCAAGCACATCGTAAAATTCGCTTGGCGTCGTCCCGAACATGAGGACCAGTTTGTGAATGCAAAGCTTTAACGACTCTGCTTGCTGTAAGCAAAAACGCGGCTCTAGGCCGCCTTGTTGTTAGGTGCATAAATACAGCATTGTATATGGTTTATCGACTATGCGATGAGCTTTTGTTATGTTTATGTGGCCGTGGTAAGTACTACTACAGTGAAGTATTTCTATCAAATGAAAAGCGTGACACTTCGAACCTAAACTTCTTAAAACAGAGTTGTCGTGTGCCATTTTTTAACTTGGGGTAAAATTTACGCAGAAACACCCGTCTGCTTAGATTTATAAATCCTTTAAAGAATACAGACGTTGAAAATTCATTCAGACTGCGTGCTATACATTAATGTTGCACAATTTCACTGAAAATGTCTTCTTTCTTTACATTGTCTTGAGCGTTCATGTGGCATTTTGTTATTGACTGATGGAAAGCAGCGGTCATTTTTCGTTTGAAAAAAACAAACAGCATAATCATAGAGTGAATGATGATGAGTGGGGCGAAGCGTTCGTCAAGCGTCCGTCACTCCGCTCGTGCGTTCGCCCGTGTTTCCGTCCGTCCGTGCGTCCATCAGTCCGCCCGTGCTTCTGTCTGTCCGTGCGTCCGTCCGTCAATTCGTCTGTCCATCTGTCTGTCGCATTTCCGATGGAGGCGGAAATGTAGGCCCGTGTGCTCAGATTTGGGTGCACGTTAAAGAACCCCAGGTGGTCGAAATTTCCGGAGCCCTCCACTACGGCGTCTCTCTTAATCATATGGTGGTTTTGAAACGTTAAACCCCACAAATCAATCAAATCACCATCCGTCCATCTAGTGAACACTCCAAGTACCGCGGTCTCGAATCTTTTCATCATGTATTCATCATATACAAGTATCCATGGAGAGGACATTCCAAGGACAAAATCTAGAGAGGTGGAGACTATTACTACATACATCGGAGACGCACGACCCACGGCTTACGGAGCTTCGCCCCTAAAAAGATAAGCTGATCTTCCCATGAAGTAAACACACCTTCGCTATATCACTGTCATGCACGGAATCCTTCGGTGAAAGCTTTCTGTGGATCTCGGTGCGAGCTTTTGATAGCTCAATGTCAGTGTAGCGCAAAGCGCTGTCCGCCGCGAAGCTTTCCTGACTAGACTTATCGGCTGTCCCACATTTCATGGTGAACAGAATGAGAAAAAAAAAGTGTGCATGAGTATTCGTGCGAACAGTGGTACCGAAGTCGTCGCACCGATATAAGGGCTTTTTTTACGATCTTTTCTTTTTATTATAGTATTCGGATGAGTAAGATGTTAATAAGTAGTTCAGTCGTACAACAGAAGTGCGTAGTAGGCGGAACACAAGCGAAGTACGCATTCAGACAATACAGCAAAAGCGTGATTTAGTGCGAAAGCGCGCAGACAGTCGCCAAGGCCGATCATCTCTTCTTTAGCCAGAACGCGCTCCAACAAGCGAGAGCATATTGTAGATAGTCCAATAAAGTTTTCAATCAATCGATCAATTGAAATCGTACTAGGAAAGTGAAGCAATAGTATTCGCATGGATGAAGAAGACGTCTACAGTTTGATAAAAAAAAAAAAGACCTCGTATCTGCGTGCTGCGAAAGTCTTTGCCGGCCTTCTTTCTTGCATGGCGCCTCATATTGAGATCGGCCTAAGAATGACTGGTGTCTTCAGAATTGCGTATCTATGTATTTTATACTAAAGGAACCTACCACCTAATACATATGTATTGATAGGGTGCCTCAGATACGCGTAATATTTGCATCTTGATCGACAATGCTCGCAAGTACGAATGCAGCCACCAGTTCAAGATTGGTGGGCGTTCTGCTACTGCTTAAACTTTTCGCCGAGTGGCTCAATCGCGTCAGAACGGCAGCACTTGGCTTGCGTGATTGCTTGGGACGGCTTCAAGCTCTCCCATAGTAGAGTACCCTGTGCTCTAAATCGTTACCCCCTCTTTATAACTCCCCCCCCCCCCTTCACGTAGAGCTTTACGGACTCTACCCAGCCTCGGGATGGCTCTATGCTCTCCCACAGTAGAGTACGTCGTACACCTTTTCGAAATGCATCCCAGAAATACTGTCGTCTGTAACAAATCGCTTTTTTGTATCAAGCTAGTCGCAGTGTAGTTTATCAACACGCAAGGAAAAGCATCGCACGACGGAGGAATACGTGAAGGAAAGACGTTAGGAAAGAGTCGCCGCCGCCGATATCTTCGGGCCGTGGGCACAAGTTTACCTGCCGAGTCCGGAAGAGTCTTTGAAATGACTCCTCCGGCAACCCACCTGCTGCCGCCCGTTGTCTCCTCTCGGCCTGCCCCCACGGAAACCGGAGCTGCGGTCGATGGCGCGTGGCGACAGTCGCCGAGTGCCGCGCGGCCTCATTGTTTTCCCCCCGCCCTTTTCGCGCCGATGCGCGCGCGCAACCGTTGAGCGCTCATGCACTTTCGACGGTGCAGCGAGTGCCGATCCGCAGCGCCCTCTCTCTTCGCGTCTCCGTAGGTGCGGAACTGTCTCTCCGAAACTGCCGTGTCAGGCTTGGACGCGTTTCGCGGTTTCGTACGCGCGCGATGCCTGCGTTCGTACAAGCACTTATACTGCACGTTGTGTGTACGTCATCGGAGATATTTGGCTTGTAACGGCGTATACATTGGACGCTCGCGTCAGGGTCGACCGATAGCTCTGCCAGCAGCTCAATTCGCGGAATCCACTGTGCCTTTTGTCAGGCTTGTCACTATTTCAGACCTGTCAGTATTTCAGCCAGGTATGCCTTGTCAGGCTTTGCCAACGTTAGTCTAGTAACCTTAAGCTTTGCCGCATTTTGCCCCCCTCTCCCCCGGCATTTCGTGGTTTCGTGCGCGCCTGATACCCCGCGCGTTCGCACAAGCACGTTCTGCATAAATTATCCGAGTTATGTTTTTTTTAGATGCGGAGCATCTAATACTCGAGGCTTGTAGTGCGGTGCCGTCCGCAAGCTTCCTCCTCCTTCTTCCACCATCTGTGCATCCCTTCCTCCTCTACACACCGCGTTCGACATCTACAATTCTCCTGATTCTCCAGTGGACGCGCATGCGCCGTCGCGCTTCGAGAACATTCAACAGCTGACAGTGCATGCGCCGTCGCGCTGTATATATACTCAAGGTCGGCGCTCGCTCGCTCAGTTGCCGCTCGTCGGTTGGTTTGTACGGCGCGTCGACGTCCAAGGTCGCGGTGAAATGAATTCCAACGAATCCACAGACACAATGATCGACGTCCCTTCAACCAGCGCCGCCCTTTCGCATACGTGTGTACGTGTTCACTCATGTAACACCCCCTCCTACAACCACGTTAACCAATTTAGCCATCGACCCAAGTAAGTCGCAATTCAACACCCCATTTCACAACCACGTTAACCAATTTAGCCATCGACCCAAGTAAGTCGCACTTTAACACCCCGTTAACCAATTATATGCTCCGCATCCTCCTCAGTGTTCCCCCGAGGGAAGCTGCGGGCAATTTTTTTTTAAGCCTACATTAAACGCTGGCGTTAGGGGTCGACCAACAGCTCTACGAACGGCCCAATTCAGGTCCACGAGCAATGCGAGCCAGTGACAGGCTCACCAGATAGTGCTTACGTGGATAGCGTTATACTGTTCGCTGCAGCTTGATCTCTGAAGAAAGTGTCTTCCTCGGTCGTCTTTCCCAGTCAGTGGTGTGCTGTCTATAGCTGCACAGAAAACATGAAACAGAAAAAAAGAAAATATAAATAAGCTCTGCAGATACCACGTACCTTGGGAATCGCTGTTGTGCGAAGCATGCAGAAGAAAGGTGACTGTGTCTTATTTTTTATGGAGCCAAACGTTACGAAGTGGCGCTAAAGATATGTATGCTAAAGAAATGTATGTTAAAGAATGCGCGCATATACATACGTTAAACAGCCGCATGTGTTCTATAGAACCAGCTGTTTACAGTTGTGTAACGATGCCAACAGCAACGTGGATATTATCAACACTAGAAGCGTTAAGCTGACATGAAGTGCCGGTGCTCGCGAGGATGGTAGCCCTGGACACTAATACAGAAATCAACTTGAGCGGATGGCACCCAACTACAATTAGTTAACGCGATGTGACGACTGTATCATGCGAGTGCTTACGTGATGTTTATGAAAATTGGATAGCCAGCACTGCAACCACAATTGACGTTTCACGAACATTAGGGTGTATTTGAAAAGTAGTACGTAGTCGCCATGTTGCTACTCTTGCCCGCGTATCGCCTTCTCTTCTTTCTTTCTCTCTCTCTTTCTTTCTTTCTCTCTTTCTTTCTTTCTTTCTTTCTTTCTTTCTTTCTCTCTCTCTCTTTCTTTCTTTCTTTCTTTCTTTCTTTCTTGGACGTTTTCCTCGTCGTCTTATCTGAGACACGTGCGCGTCCCGAGACATTTTCTCTCTCTCTTTTTTTATTGTTATTACTTTGGCGAAATCGGGGACGACCCGTCCTGTGTGCGAATGGCACGTACGCCCATAACGTCCCGGAGCGAAAATGGCGGAGAGGGTGATGGGTAGGCGACTTCGTGCGGCATTCAGCGCGCTTGTGATACGACTTCGCCGTTTGGGCTGTTTTCGTCCCGCCGTTATCTGTCTTGCGTGCGAATGGTTTCGGCCTCGTAACACCACCACCTCCTTCTCTGCTGGACAACCATAACGGAGCCTTTCCCGGCTGTCTTGATATACTTTGCATATACGTTTCGACGCACCGAAATACCTTCGCAATATGCGGAATGCAGCATGTCTCAGGTGCGCCTTACGGCCCCGAAGTGCGCAGTTCTATCATCTCGAAATCAAAAAAAAACGCCTCCTTAAAAGTACGCTAAAAGGCTGAACAATGTTTCGCGCATTTATAAAGTACAATTTCACGATCCCCAAAACACCGCTTTTACCGTGACACGATACTTGGTAAGCGAGAAAATGTACGCAAAAAAAAAAAATGTGGGTGGAAGCGGCGTCTCGAGATTCCTGCCTCAAACACCGTGCCGTCATAAATTTTAAAGGCGTCTGCTGGTTCCTACTTGATTTCTAATCGATAAAAATGTAAAGTGCGTTGTCATCTGTGGGTGCCATAGACGTAGCATGCGAGATTTCGGAATATTTCATCGAGCCGATGCCATGAAAATACCAAAAGTACATTTTCATATATCTGACTTTAGGGCGTGAAAATTTCGGTGCGAAATTCGGGAGTGAAGCCTCATCCTTGATTTTCCCCTCTAGTGAGCCTATAATAGTATAACTTAAGGCAGCAAAGTTCTCAGTGTGCAGTTTGTCGACCAAGTCGTTGTTTCTTTTTACAGTCCCTTTAAACTGGCGCAACATCCGGGGTTTTAAACTTCTCACTTCTTACAAAGGGATCTGCCGTCATTCTTCTTCGTCATCATTAGCCGCAGCATTAACAAAGCGTGTGCCTTTAGATACACTCATTGCCTGATAGACGCGCAGTTAGCGGTTACTGCAAAATGGCCTTGTGGATTTGGGGCTTAGTGGATACTTCGAGTTGAAGCTTGAGTGTATGGTCATTGATGACAATAAAAGCAAATGGAGTGAGTGGTTAGATTAATTAGCGAGCAATAGTAGTGAAGATTTATCGTTGGACACTACTTACGCTGGTCACGAACAAATGTAGCATTGGGTTAATGAAACTGACAGTAGTGACTGAATTTATTATTGTTGATTACATAAAGCGTGGAAACTTGGGCAAGTTGGTAGGACATAACTGAATGTAGGAACAGCGCAGCCTAGAAGTAGTTACTTCGTAACTACGGAAGCGAGAAAACAAGGACAGAAAAGAGCGCTGACTTTCAACAAGTTTTTTATAAGTCGGCGCTCTTTTCTGTCCTTGTTTTTCCGCTCTCATATATTTACGACAGGAAAGAGCGCTTTCAACAAGTTTTTGAAAGTCAGCTCTCTTTTCTGTCCTTGTTTTTCCTTTTCCGTAGTTACGAAGTAACTACTTCTAGGTCGCGCTGTTCCTACATTCAGCTACATTTAATCGTATTAACGCTGGACTTCAGTATAAAATGCACGGTAAAATAGCCACGATGTATGACACTCGCCTTCAAAACAGCTTATGTGAATCCATGAGGGACCCTTCGAGATGCTTTTTTTTATTGGTTCCTTTTCGGCGCTGCAGAGAAGGGGGCGGGGGCATGTATAAGGAAATTCAAAAGTGATGATGAGCAACTTCACGTCACGCCTCCACATCAGTCAGTCGGCCTCTCCCCTACACCATTCGAAAGAGGCCGCTTTGGCTACTGCGTATTACGAGAGCTTTCTGCGTTTCGTTATTGGCTTCGTGACGGAGCTGTCATGACTGCGAGCAGCAGCAGCCTATAGTGGTCCCTTTTCTTTCGGAAGGGTATGTTCGTTCATTAGTCCTTTTGGACAGTGGGCGGGACAGTCGTGGAGGTATTCTGCGACCTTACCCTTCAATCTCCCCTGCCCTCTATTGGAATGTGCACCGTGGCCCTTTATACGGCGCCTGGCGTGCCACGAGGTTCATTCGGTGACCGGCGAGCGCGCGCGCCGTGAACGTCGTGACGCTTGTTGACGCTGCGCGAGACGCGCGTGTCGGTGGCCGCAGCTGCTTCGGCGAGGCGCCTTAACCCTCTGCACGCAGTCGCGTTGCGTAATAACCCCTCGCACCGTGCGTGTTGCGTGTGTGTCTCAGGCTCGCAATGAGCGTGGCGCACGCGTGCGACACGCTTCTTCTAAAGCTCTTTCTCTCTCTCTCACTTACCCCGTATCCCCGAGTTGCAGATACCCCAGTCGTCAGCGTCTCGTTGATTCTCGTTCACGCCGCATGGCGGCGCTAGGACTGCGCAGGTTATACGAATACATATGGCTTTTAATGATACAAGCACATATGCGTGCTCTCAGGAGACGGGTGTGGGGAGCTCATAGCGGCCCCCTCTGATCGTCTGAAGGGGCGGCCAAGTCAGTGCCACGCGTGTACTGTCAGAGGACCGGCCCGTCAGTGTCAAATGTGGAGGGCTGTGGCCGTAGACGTCCCACATGAAGAGAGCAGTGGTGGTGCACTCCCCCTCCCTCAAATCACCGAGGAGGAGAGCGCAAAGTCTTATCCATACGTTCACTCAGTTGCCACCGCACAGTTTTTTTCGAGGATAATATCGGCTGAAGTCCATTGACGTGGCATTCAAAGCACTTATTACTTCCAATCTTTACTCACGTAAGCCAGGGACCTAAGGCAGGACATAGTGAAAAGCACGCCATTGCTCCATTTTTATTTTTAAGTGCAAAACAATTTAGAGGACCGGGCTGTCATATGCTGTCGGCGTCGCTTGACGTAAGTAACTCAGCCAAAACCACAGATAGCGTAGCCATTTTTAGCACGCGCCTAAGAGAAGTCTTCTTCCTCCTGTATACTTCGAGAGCCTCGGTAATGATATTAAGCGCGGAGTACTTCGAATAAACCCATTTATAAAAATTGAGAAGAAAAAGAGAAAGCAAGTGACAAATAGGGAGATAAAAAAGGACGGAAAATACGAGTAAAATATAGAGTATCCACGTGACGTCATCACGTGCCATTTTGATGTACATTTCGCAGCTTACAGCTGTTCCAGCAGATTAAGATTAAAAAGCGCACCTTTCTGTGTGCTCTCTGTTCTACAAGTGGCGGTTGCAAGGACGTCAGTGCGTACTCCCTAAATTCCCTATAAATAAATGAAAATAAAAAGAGAAATAAAAGACAGAAAAAAAAACTAAAAAAAGAGAACAAGAAAGAGAGAGGCGGAGATGAAGAGACACAAAGGCTGCCCAAATTCGCCGCTCCTTGAGGCTCGGCACCAATTTGTCGAAGGTGTCTTTATTCTTAAATCGATTGTCAAGCATGTTGTCCTTTGGACTCGACCGTGACCGAGGGGGCTACGATAAAGGTTTCAAAGGCCATGCTTGCGTCAAAGGCCATGCGTCAGAACCGATTACAGCAGATGAAGGCGCACTGTGGCCGCTAATTATCGGTAGTCATAGGAGAATTTAACCATTCCTGAAATTCCCTGCAAAATAACGAAATTCCCTTTTTTTCTCTTTGACTCCAAATGACAGGCGAATATTCCCCCAAGAAAGGGTAAATTCCCTGCACGGAATACCACTGGAGAGCAACAGTTTTGCGGGTGTCTTCCTGGGCCGGCACGCGACGCAGTCATGCAGCACGAGATGCGAGCATGCGCAGTAGGGGTGTACGGAGGGACAGCGTTACACGGGCTAGTCGAAGAGCTGCTTCGCATGTAAAGATATTTTCGTACTTGGGACCTGCTTTTTAGGGGCGCAGCACCTAAATTCGTGGGTCTGTTCCTCCTAGCTCGTACGTGACCGCGCAGTTCGATGACTCACTCGGCATGTGCGGACAGACAGGCAGGCAGACTGACTGACAGATGGATGGACGGTTTACCGATAAAACCCTCCGAAGCTTCGCCCCACTCATCATCATTCACTCCGTGGATATGCTCCGATATTTTTTTAAAGAGCGCGAGACAGAATTTGCACACCCATACCCAAAGGAAAAACCGCAGTGGCTCGGCGACGTAGTGAGAGCCCCGAAATGTTAGAGGATAACGCATTGTTATTTCAATAAAAGTTATACGGTCTCGAGGGTCTCTTCCGGCCATTCGTCTGGCACTTGCGCTGCTCAATCAGTATGCCCATTGCGGCGTGGAAAAATGTGAAAAAGAAAAAAAAGAAAGAAAGCTGCACACGTCTGCCACTCGCAACGACTAATGACCCAGGAAGGAAGAAAAAAAAACTAATGCTTGTTGCAGTTAGATCATTATATTGAATCCACGAGGAAAGCTTTCGTGCGACCCTTGCGGCTGACCTTGCGAGTCGTGAAGAAGCAATCTTTGCTTTAACTGTTTTGACAGCTTCGTTTCTGCTCGTTTTGTTTTGCAGTTTTTCGTATTTCGCTCGTGTTTGTGCTAACACACACTTTTTTTTAAGGATGCGTTGGCGCAACTTCTCAGATTGCGCTCCTTAAAGTGGCGCTGAGGGACACGTCGGCAAGGAAAATGCACGATGAACTCTCTCCAGCCCAGAGGCTCGTGCCTTATTGCGCGGGGCATGCGTCCTCAGACTGAACGACTGCGATGCAGTGAAGGGAAAGGCGTTTCGTGTGTGCCGTATATAGGCGCGTATAAGCCGCTCTCCCTGCATGCCCGCAACACCAATACACGCACGTCCGCACGCGTCCGCACTCTCTCGCTCACCCACTCACTTACAGACACTCGCTCACACACACGCACGCACACCAAGGGACCCCCCAAGCGTTAGGGGTGCAAAACTTTTTGCGATAATTTCTACTGCCTCTGATTTCCAAAAAAAAATGCAAAAGAAGGTTATAGCTTGAGTATATAGCCAAGATGTAACTCAATGTGTGGAGAAAATCGCCCCAGTTTTGTGCACAGAAAACTGAAATATATCGTATATCTATAGCTGTGTCTTGTTCACCGCGCCGTGGTTGACGGAGAGGGTGGGAGCGATGGTGTACGCATTTCTCGATGTTCGATATTTGTGGTGTTTTGCGTAAAGAGAAGCTTCAGGCGTGAGTCGGTGATCGTGTTGCATCGTTCCTTTTTCCGGTGTCCAACCATGTGGTGTTTTTTAACGTGCGCTGATAAAGCAGAGTACACCGAAATACCATTACGCCTCCATCAAATAGCGACCGCCGCAACCGGGATATAAACAGCGACTCTCGGACAGCAGCCGCGAGCCCTTGTCACTGCTCCACCGCGGCGGATCAAGACCATGTGCCTAAGTCCACCCCCTACTCTGCCCCGTTGTGGCACTCGATAGTCAACGGGTTAGTTAACGCACGCAGACTGGAGTATCGACAGCCTTTCGGGACCACAATTTTGCGTACCCGGGCCAGTACAGTCCATCGAGTCCTCTATGTCACGTGTGTGCGTTCACAAGCCACGAATGGGACGTCCCGTACCCGTCCGGAAGAGTGCGGCCGAGTGATCGTTGTTCGCGTATGCGATGCTGCGCGACCCCAGCAAAGCCGGCCGACTCTCCAAAAGAGCCGAAACGTCAGTGCGTGCGTCGTTTCAGCCGCACGACTTTGCCGACCTGCAACCGCTATTATAGATGCTCCCGTGAGGTCTAGTCTTCTCTCTTTCTTCTCTTTGTTTTGTTCGTCATTCTTTTTCGGCGTTTGCCTCGTGACGCCGTTTCACCCCCCAGCCCCCTGCTGCAGCCTTTTCCTACGTGCCGTCCATTATCACTGTTGCGCAGTTTCTGCGGGGGCTTGAGCAGCAAGGACCTATATAAGTTGGCGCTAGAATTGCGTGAAAGGTTTTGGTTGCCTTCTCCGCGTGGAAGAAAGCCTTAAAGCGGGTGATTTGGACGGCGGCGGAGGAGGAGGCGTAATATAGTTTCCAGCGCAACTGCGTTGACCTTATGCCCGCGGGGGCCATCGCCGTGGCGCCGCTCTTTGTTGGCGCGCCACGGTCGGCGAACCCTCGCGAAATGAATTTCCGCGCCCGGCGGCGTCTTTGCGCGTGTCCATACGTCCGCGGGATGTGCGCTTGGGATCCACGCGTTGAACTTCCGTTGACGTTCCTCCAACGAGCGTGTGCACCTCCCCCAACCCCCGCCGTTTCGGCCACGTTTTATTCTTATTGTTATATTTTTTATTATTATTTCACGCCCTCGCTGCAATAGCGTCTTTCCTGCCCGCCTGTTTCACGTCTGCCTCCAGAAACGTCCGTGAAGACAATCGCTTCTCGTTATGCAATGAATGTCGCTGCGTCTCGTCTCGGTGCTGTAAGGTTAGGCTATAGGTTACGTCTTCGCTGCATCGCCCTGGTAATGGTGCTCTATAGCTTCTCAGCTCAACGCGTCGTGGCGCGAGGTCACTGGTACAGTTCTCCGGGTCGGCGGCAGCGCATTCCGGAGACGGCGGTATCGTCGAGAATCTCCAATGTGTCCGTTACGTTTGGGCGCGAGACAGATTTTAATGCATCAGAGTGTTGAGATTAAATCGGGTGCCCTCCCGCTAATACAGCGTCTATCTTACACATCCGCGGTGATCGCAAAATTTTCTTGCCTACTCCGAAAGTAAAATGACGTACTAGCGGACGATTGTTACAGCGCGAGCTCAGAACGACGACAAGAGGACAAGAAGACGAGCGCTAACTTCCAACTGAGTTGGACAAAAGATGAGTTTGTTGTTGTTGTTGTTGTTGTTGTTGTTGTTGTCGTCGTCGTCGTCGTCGTCGTCGTCGTCTTTTTGGCCTTACTCATTTTTGCATAGCTCATCTTTTGCGACATGGTTTCTTGTCTCCCATAAATGTTTTCGTGCTCTGCAAAAAAAAAAAAAAACTCAGTTGGAAGTTAGCGGTCGTCTTGTTGCTCTTTTGTCGTCGTTCTGAACTCGCGCTGTAACAATCGTCACGACCTATCAACTAACCCAAACCGCCACTCTTCCAAGAACTAGCAGAGTAGTGATCTCTGCTGAACCGTGTAGACCTGTTCCATGTTTGTAAACAGCGGTGGGCGCCGCCGTATACATACCAAGTGGCTTGTTGCGACGTCACAAGCGCCCCAGTATGTCGACGACTGCCTACCGCTGTTTACAAACATGGAATGCGTTTGCACGCACAAACTGACACGTATACAGTATAACAGGGCAACAAGCCTGAAGGCAACACCGAATGCTTTAGATATTGCAGTGATGAAAATGCTGCTCTAATTGCACCAAACTGCTCCAAAAGACAAATGCTGCTGCATGCTGCGGCTCTGAACTGTGATTATTGTTAGTAACTGCTCCGTACCTGCTTCGCAATGGCGTTGGGAGACTAAAAACAATGAACTGCTACCGTGCGACCATCCAGCGAGCCTAAACAAAGCGAATCACGAGATGTATACTATCATCGTAATAATATTCTAGTGTGCGGCTTGCATACTAGCTATAGGTACTTGCATATTGGCGATGCCACAAGTGCTGGCAGTATATATGATTTGGCTCCATATTTGTACCTCACAAGCGGACTATTTTGTCGAAATGTATGCGAAATTGGTTCGATATTCTACTGACTACTAACTTCTGCAGTGACAACTTTGATGTGAGACTGATTACATTTACCACTTTATCAGCTCTGATCTCAATGTCACTTCTATCTCTGCTATTGTCAATTACCTTTTTTTCCTAATATTAGGGACAGTTGACCGTGTGTTTCGTAATAGCCGCAATAACGTGTGTTCGCGTAAGCGAAATCTACTGAAGGTGTATTGCTGAAGTGAACCGAAACCAAGTTTTGGGGGTTTTCATTTTACTTCATGCGACTGTCGGCTATGTCAGAAGCTGCGCTTGCGTTTTTTTGCTTTTTTTTTGTCACTAATAAAATCGACCTTGATACTGAAGTGGTTTGTATAATTATCTTTATGATACTACCCATTTCATTCCGCAGCTAAAGAGCTGTGTAAGAAAGCGTTTCCTCGATTGTACAACTGGGATATGGTTCGGTGCAGTTTAGAAAGCGTTGATTGGGCGTGCCGTTAGGTTAGTCTCTCCTGTGGCTCGACACGCGCTACTCGTGAATGTACAGTTCCGTTTCCTGTAAAAGGTCTAGGGGGAGCCTGATGCGTGGGAAATAGATTCACTTATGTAAGTCTAGTGGTATGTTATTTGAGGACAAAGAACATCACCAGGATATTGCTTTTTGATTCGCATTTCTCGTTATATTGTCATGTCAGTTATGACGACACTCAAGTTTTTCTTTTCATTTTTTTGCGTAGCAACAGGATGACCTGTCCAAGAGCTCGACCCCTCTGCTGACGCCCAGCCCGCAGTCCACTCCCCCGCAGGCTGCCGAGAGGGCCTCTTCGCACGTGACCCAGAGCCGCGAAGAAGACGATACGTCGTCCGTCGAGGTGATCGCCGCCTCGCCGACGCCCACGAGCGAGGAAGAAGGGGACGACCGCTCGACGCCTCGTCTCGAGACCCCGGTCTCTGACAAAGGTTCTTCGGCCGTCAACGGCGGCGGCTCCCGTAGCTCGGAGCTGCGCTCCTCCACGTCCTCGAGTCCTCGGGACTCTCCGGTCTTCGGCCGCGACCAGAAGAGCTCCGCGGTGGAGTCTACGACGACCACCACTACCGTGATCAAGACCTCGACCATCACGACGGGCGCCGACGGGACCGACGGCTCGGGCTCGTACGACGTCCAGAAGGCGTACGACGTGCAGATCAACAACTCCGAGGTGCGCAGGATCTCGGACCTGCAGCAGCGTGGTGGGGCCGTGCTGGGACCTCTCCCTCCGCAGCCGGCCGCCAGGCAGGCCGCGCCGGCGCACGCCGAGAGCAACGGCACGAGCCAGAACGGCGCCGCGGCGCCATACAGGAACGGGGGCTCGCTGCCTCCTCCCGGACCCGACGGCCTGAACCTGACCATGAAGGCGTCCGAGCTTCGAGAACTTCTCAGGTCCCGGAAGAAGAAGGACCCGAGGGAGACGCAGATGGACCTGCGCCAGAAGTACAAGATCATCGAGCAGATGTAAAGAGATAGCACCGTGGGCTGGTTTGGGGGGACTGGACACTGTGCCCGTGCTCGTTGTCTGTGCAGAGGGGGGGTTCCTTTTTTTTTCTTGCTTGATGGCGTTGTAATTGGCAGCCGTATTGTTGCCGAGTTCGCGGCGACGGACAGCTTCCTTTTGGTTCCGTCTTGTCTCAGCCCGCAGCTCTTAACCTCCGGCGCTTTTTCGCGACAGCTTGTGAAAATAGAAGGACCGATCGGTGTGTGGACACTCGCGCCGTGCGCCGGTGGTCTTATATACGCAAGGGCACGAGTGTGTGTTTTGTCGGTGCTTTGTGTGCCTTTCGCGCCCATTGTATGGTTGTTCTTCTCGAGCAGTTTTTTTTTTTCTTTCGTCTTGCGAGTTGGGAAATGTGGCCCAATCCTTGATATCGTGTGTTTAACACTTTAACAGTGCCTTCTGCGCGCCGTATAAACTGGCCATGGGTCGCACTGGCGCGAACGGCTTTCGCCAACGTGATCTTGTATCTGAAACTTTCTTACAGCTGTAACACGTGGGGCCCATTTTTCTCTGCCACGCGGTGTATTAGCATCTCCGACCAAGTAAGCTTGAGTTGTTCGACCGGCAGCTGTGTGTGGCACAACTGGCGGGTCATTTTTGGTCGCGCCGTCAATCAAAATGAAGAAAACAGTGTACGAGCAGCTTCGACGTTACAGTTCACGTATATGGGCCAGATTTGGCGTTTGTCGTGGGTCCCCAAACGTAACAACGCTTACTTTCTAGTGCAAGTCGCCAATTATATACACCGGTTCGGCGACATCACCCCAACAGACGTCGCAATAGTTGTCGTTGTAACTTACCAGACACTCCGTTTATTATTAGTGTTTTTATGAACATAATATACACTTTAGTCTACTATATTATGTCGTTACAATTTTCGAACGATAAGGGTCCGCGAAATCATTCCTAAGCGCCGCTGCCTTTGTCCGAGGCCCGAGGGCGCCGCGTTTTGTCGCGTTCTTGTTGTGGCCAGCTCGTGTTTTTTGTACTTCACTGTTTTTGCTATGTGCCTCGTAATGTATGTCTCGTCATTTTCCGCTCACTTTTTCATTTTGTTCCTCCTCGAGAGTGCCTTATATACTAATCGGTAGTTCCCTTTATTTTATATATATTTTTGTTAGTACATCGTAACTTTTACGTAAAAGATAAATAGGACATCGCACGTGGATTTGAAGGTTCCGTCGCTCTCAGAATACTAGCCAGAAACGAATAAATAACATTTTTTTCCAACATGGTTCTCCAGTTTTAACACTCGGTACATATAACATGATGGGCATGGCCACAGTAATAAAACCAACTGATACAGGTTCACATGGGTATAAAAATTTGAAATTCACATTCGACAGAGGCACAGTTGTGACGAGAGAAGCAGGATGCAAGTGCAGACATTATTACTAAAACTTCGAAACGCTGCTATTACAATGTGTCGTGCTTGACGCGGTACCAAGGGCTACCCGTGCTGTCGCGGAAGGCGTTTGCGAGGAAGTACGCTTATGTACTCTTTAGGGAACTTCGGGCGTTCAGCACGGGTGAACTTGGCTTCCGACGTTAGCACTTAACGTTAGCTAAGGTTTTTTTTTTCTTTTTTTTTGTTTCTGCAAACTTCCGCACGCATCAGCTCGAATTCGTGATCCAAGGACGCGCCGTCACTGAAGCGGTTGACATCAGTGCTGAGCAGCTAAGAACAGCACGTTTTCGCACGCAGTTTGTTAAAAAAAAAATGAAGCTGTAAATCGTCAGTGTTTGCTGGACGTGAAAAGTCGACACCCAAAGGTGTGGAATCTGAAAGGGATCACGAAGGTTCTGTATGTAGGTCATTCGACGTATATTTTGTATACCGAAAGGATATTAATGGGGATTTTTCGACTGTTACATATACGCGATAAATTGATATGCGAGTTGAATTCGTGCTGATTCGACTGACACCTACGAAAGATGGCTCTTCACCGAGCATCGTTCCCCGGCTTTTTGTTTTATTACATTGACGCAGGAAGTTGACTTAGTGATTCTGTGCTTAGCGTATAAAGTATAACACTTATCGGTTTATAGAGATATGTTATGGGTTGTGCCGCTAAGCGTTACATTTAAAAGCTATGCATTAACGTTGACTGTTGTGCTTTCCCAAACTTTCATATTTGTATTTCTTTCGGCGGTTGTCTTTCACCGCATCAGAGTTAAGCCTGGCTTCGGTGCGGGCCATGGATGCTGCCACGATGTTCCTTTATACTTTCCTTGTTATACGATTTCTGTTTAGTTTTTTTGCTTCCTTTTCATTATTAGTTCAGCAGCTTCCGAAAACGTGCACACCATAGCGTGCTGAACTGTGGTATGTTGTGACGTGTTTTTTTTTTTTTTTCATCTGTGCGAGACTGTGCACAAGAGAAGTGCAGGGCTCCTATAACCAGGTCTCCTCTGTGTGATCAGACGATCTTCGTGACCTACTAAGATTTTCTTTTTTTCCTTTTTTATTTTGTCTTTTCTTTGAAGTTTTCTTCCTGTGACCGTACTTAGACGAGGGTGCCGGCGATAGAAATTCTACGCGCTCCGTTTTCGCTGCACCCCGGGCTATTTGTGAACGGATGTGACCCGCATTGCCATACGCTCGCTAAGCACGACAAGAAAAGAACAGGGAAAAAAAGAAATCGAAGATTCCGTACCTTGTTCGATCGAACGATAACGGTATCGGAAAGTCGTGCGCTACGGGTATATTCTTCTCTACTCGCAGGGCGCGACCCAAACTTGCATTTTTTTTTTCCTTCTTTGGTTAAGCTTACGGCGTGCGTGTAAGCCACTTTTCCCCCACCACGCATCAGCGGTCTCGAATATACAGGCGGGTGGTTGCGGTCGAGTGGTCGCAGGAGCTTTCTTCCAGACTTGGCATAATTAGTCCCGAAGTGTAATTAAATTGCTCTAACCAGTGTTTCTAGAATTTTCGCAAACTTAAGTAAATTGCATTGCAGACTACAGCTGGCCGGAAGTAATGACATTGAAGTACGTTTGAAATACAGTGAAATTACGTATAAATTACTTTAACCGAATTTCAGCAATGCATGCAGCAAATGAAAGCTCGAATGCTTTGAAACATCCCATCACTTTGTTAAACTTCCACTGCTCGAAGACAGGCACTCGGATGAACTTGCCTTTGATATTTTTTTGCTATCTGACTTTTTTATTCCGTAAAGGAAGTGCACACCCTTCATTTTGGTCAAAAAGTAATCGGAAAAGTGATGAGTGATTCTCTTGAAATTACTCAAGCTTTGTACGTTTCTGCAGTTCATCACTCGCATGAAGTAATTTATTGCGTTAATGAATTACAAGCCCGCAAAAGGAATTTCGTAGACTGCTCATTGCAGTAAAAATAATTTAATTTGGTAATTTTGTGGCTGACAAGTCTTCTTTCGGCTCTCTTCTCGGTCGCGAACGTAAAGCTGTGCATGAGAACGTTTATTTTCTTTGCTTTTTTTCCCGACTTTTTGTTTGTTTGTTTTTAAGCGCCGACCTGTTTCTTAAATCTGTTGCTGGGTTTTTCCTAGAAACGAGCCTGAGGGTCAAGTTTGTGACACTAATTACGCAGACTTTTTCTGAAACGTTTGTAACAAACCTTAGCTGCGTAGCTCTGCATCCCAACCCGTTTCTTTTTTCCGGTTCCAGGTGTTTAAGTGCTGTGTTCGTAGGTTCGCATTGAGTGACGTTTTCCGCAAGGTGTGACTCTTGCAACTTTGCGAGGGGCGTATCAGAAAAAAGAAAGCTCCTAATCAAAACCAAGGTCATATATCAAACAGAGCCCAAGCAGGCCGCCGTCGTGTCATATATGTGCAATTTGTAGTCCAAGATTTCCCGTTTCCTTGTGGTGGTACTTAATTATGTGTCTTATTATACGTCTTCCATTTCACCGGCTGCCTACGGTTTTTATCAATCGTGAAGTGAAAAACACCGCGTACGACGCGTACAGAGTACAGCTTTCTAGCACTGGCGTCACTAAAACCACCACGTTTCAGTACAAATATGAGACGTGAAGCTTGTGATGTCACGTTAATGTTACCAGTACGTCTCATGCTGGTTCTTCCATTCCTGCACCGAGACAGAAATCGTTCAGGTGTCTTCGTTGATCACAGTGGGGGCAGGCTAAACGCCACGTAACTCTACTGGTGACGTCATCGAAGCTGCCATGTTGGAGTTAGTACGTCAGTAACCAGCGCCCATGATGTCACGTGCCATCCATCAATAAGTGTGTGAACTTGTCCAACGTCACTTCCTTTTGCCGTCTAGCGATCGTCTCTCGTCTCAGCTTTTGAGTCCCTTCACGAGTTACGGTACGCTATTACGACGCACCCCTTCGGGCAATCAGGAGGTAGATAATACTCAGTTGGTTGTCTCGAGGGGGGTTAACACCAAGGGTTCGCCCAATCAGCGCCGATCAGCCAATCTTGATCCTTGTCTTTAGCGTGCGTGGCGTTTGCCAAGCCCAGCACAGTAATCGGGATTTCCCCAAGCACTTGTACCTCATTGATTCAGCCGTCCCGACACGGTGACTTTTACTGCTTCTATCATTGATCTTTATTGCAGTCGTAAACGCCTTTTCGATCTCCTGATAATAACAACTTGTCATTTGTCGTAGGAAGCGTCTCGGAAACTTGTCGCTGGCACTCGTCAAATGAGGCTTTTCAGTTGGGTGCTACACACATTTACACAACCACCGCGGCGAGCGATAACCTTGTTCCGATCGATAACGGCGTTCGAGAAACTGATTAAGTGCCTTAATCGACTCTTCCATAGAGAAGGTTAGATAATCTCGGCTGCTGGTCGCCCACACTTTTTTCTCTGGTTGAAAAACGTGGTTGTGACGGCTGCCGCTGCACTTAAAACTTTAAAAAAGACTTCGACGTATATAGCGCCCTGTGAAGAAAGCGGAACGATCATCTACTGACGTAAAACTTTTTTTTTCTGTGTACATCTTTTGTGAGACCTCGTGTTACGTGGAGTCATGGTGGGCCGGTTCAGAAATTTGGGACCTAGATATATGTTGCGCGTTGACTGTGGTACAGATTGCTCGCGATTATTTCTTTTTTATGCAAACGGATTTTACAATGATAAAAGGTTTCTCTTCATTCCGTGTATGTACTCGGAAGGTTGCCCTTTGATGTGATGGTTGTATGTAATGCGTCAGACGCTGCATTAAGTGCATTGGTTGTGTGCATGTGAAATGCCTTACAAGCTACTTCTACTACAGCTTGATACTGTTGTGAATGAATGGAGGCGTAAATATATAAAACCAGGCCCTCGAACCTACGACCGTTAAATGTCCTCGTCACTTCTTTATTTACACTTCTTTTTATTCTTTCTGGATTTTGTAACATTTTTTTTTCTAACTTAATGTGTTCTGTGAGAGCGCTCCTTGTATGGTAGTTTTCAAAATTACTGTAACGTTGTAAGTGAAACACTAAACTACGCCCTGTCTTTTATGCTGCTTGAGGCACAGTTGACGTCTGTCCGAGGTTAAAGGTGAAGATGCGCCGTTTTTCTAGGTCTTCGGTTCGAATCGCCATCTCCACTCTTGAGGGGGGCGTTCGCCGTCGTCGCGGTAATAAACATCGCCCCGTGGTTTTCAAAGTGCCTTGGTCGAGCTTTGTCTACGCAATCGCGGATCTAGCTCGTCTGTTGTCGGCCGTTCGGTCCGTTACAAGATGGCAGACGACGGATTACTTTAAGCGGCTGACTGACAGGCGCACTTTTATCGCATTCTCCGAGTGATCGTTGACGTCATCGCTTTAGCTCGAATGAATGAGTGTGCTTTCTCGATAAGACACTCACCCGTACTTCGCGAAAGCGTTGCGTCACTGAAACGGGACGTCGTCCTATATAGTTCTCGACTGTTGTGGGCAAGTCATTATATATTGAAAAAGATTAATTTTGTGTTGCTTTGTTTTGCTCATAGTTTTATTATCATTTTCTGTTATAGCGCTATAGGCTTCTTCGTCCTTGCGCCTCGTGTGCTTCAAAAAATAATAATAATCGATCTTCACTGGCTGCCTTATCAAAAAGATGCCGCGTTGTTATCTCAAACACGTTAGTGACAAGTCAGTTTTTTACGAAGACATCGATAATCAGTGCCGGGTGTCCGGGTGCCTTTTTCATATTTGCTCAACGGAAGTGCCTTCAAAAATTCGTATATATGCATGTATACTACATACGCAGGGAAAATGTTCTCTTTTTATGTGTTACCATACCCATAACACGCGCCTATATCGCGAACTCTGATCTTTCTGTATGAAAAGTAATTGCTCTCTTTTTTTCTTACAGAACCTTGTACGTTTTCGCGGGCACAATTGTAAATGGTTGTTCTCTTTCCCGCTCCATTCCTTTCTTGTGGACCATGCCTATTGCTGTTCGCGCTTTTCTGAAGTGTGTTGCTTAAGGAGTGATTTTTTTACATTTTTTGATGTCGTTTTGCTGTTTTGAAAACCTTGTTGTTGATGTGTTCCCTTGTCGTGGGGAAGGCAACTTGAATGAAATCAAATAAACGTCTATTTCGAAGTACCTGACCGCGTTTTCTCTGTACTCACACGTGTGTGCGTGTGTTTATGTATGTATGCATGCATGCATGCATGCATGTATGTATGCATGCATGCATGCATGCATGTATGCATGATGCATGTATGTATGCATGTATGTATGCATGTATGTATATGTATGTATGTACTATTGGCAACAAATGAAACGCGAACAGTGGAGCACGTGGCAACAGCCTTATCAATGCCATAGTGTGTGCCATCGACCAGTCTTTGGCACAGACAGGCCCACACATCTGGTGTGGCAGTACTGCATGATCCCCCTACAGTGTAATATTTCTGCTAATGTTCCAGGTATGGTATTTGAAAGGAACCAAATAAAAAATAAAGAGCAGCGATGGCGTAGTGGTTAGAGCATCCTCCTCGCATGCAAAAGGTCCGTGGTTCAAATCCCGGTGCCGCGCAGTTCCCAACCGGATAAAAACAATCCGCGTGGTGATGGAACTGCATTACGAGGCCTGGGGTGCGGCCTCACCGGTAACCACCGCCGGGAACGCACTCCCTCACCAGAGAAGGATTGGCCACCCTGGTGCAGTATCTGGCCACAACCTCCCACATGAATACGTCAAATAACTCACGGCCCTCAGTCCCCAGCAGCTGTTAAGCAGCTGACCACGGCGGCGGTCAGATCTGCAACGCAGCAGATGGTGCTAAGAATCTCTGGATCCGGACAGGCCGCCATTGGAACCTGAACTTGGCAACGTTTAATGCTAGAACCTTATCTAGTGAGGGAAGTCTAGCTGTACTATTCGAGGAGCTAGAGGGTGGTAAATGGGATATAATAGGGCTCAGTGGGGTTAGGAGGACAGAAGAGGCCTATACGGTGCTACAGAATGGGCAAGTCCTTTGCTATTGGGGTCTGGCTGACAGAAGAGAAGTGGGAGTAAGGTTCCTAATTCACAGAATTATAGCTGGCAACATAGAGGAATACTATAGCATTTATGAAAGGGTGGTAGGTATTGTAATTAAACTGAATAAAAGATACAAGATGAAGGTAGTACAGACTTACGCGCCTACATTTAGCCATGATGACGCTTCAGTTGAAAGCTTCTATGAAGACGTGGAATCGGCAATGAGTAAGGTAAAAACACAGTATACAATACTGATGGGGGACATTAATGCAAAGGTAGGGAAGAAGCAGGCTAGAGATCAGGCAGTAGGAGATTATGGCATCGGCACTAGAAACGCCAGAGAAGAGTTGCTAGTAGAATTCGCAGAACGCAATAATTTACGGATTTTGAATACCATTACCGAAAACGAGGAAACCGCAAGTGGACATGGAGGAGCCCTAATGGCGAAAATAAGAACGAAATAATGAGTGCACACCCAGGCATCGTGCAGGATGTGGAAGAGGTTGGCAAGGTACGATGCAGTGACCATAAAATGGTACAGTCTCGAATTCGCCTGGACTTGAGGAAGGAACGACAGAAACTGATACGCAAGAAGCCAATGAATGAGCTAGCACTGAGAGGGAAAGTACAGGAATTCAGAGTCTCGCTTCAGAACAGGTACTCGGTACTTAGTGAGGAAACCGGCATAGATACAATGAATGATAATCTGACGAGTATCATTACGGAGTGTGCAGTGGAAGTTGGAGGCAGGGTAGTTAGACAGGACACTGGCAAGCTTTCCCAGGAAACGTCTCATTAAGAAGCGTCAAATCATGAAAGTCTCAAGTACAACAGACAAAATATAACTGGCAGAGCTTTCTAAGTTGATTAATAGGCGTAAGGTATCCGATGTAAGAAGGTATAACATGGAGAGAATTGAACACGCTCTGAAAAACGGAGGAAGCGTCAAAGCAGTGAAGAGGAAACTTGGGATAGGCAAAAATCGGATGTATGCACTAAGGGACAAAGAAGGCAAAATAACTACCAATATGGATAGGATAGTTAAAATAGCAGAGGAGTTTTACAGAGATCTGTACAGTAGCCGGGACAACCACGACTTTAATACTATAAGAACTAGCAGTAACCCAGATGACACCCCACCAGTAATGATAGAAGTCAGAAAAGCTTTGGAGAGCATGCAAAGAGGCAAAGCTGCTGGTGAGGATCAGGTAACATCAGATCTGCTAAAAGACGGAGGACAGATTGTGTTAGAAAAACTAGCCACCCTGTTTACGAGGTGTCTCCTGACGGGAAGAGTACCAGAGTCTTGGAAAAACGCTAACATCATCTTAATACATAAGAAAGGAGATGACAAGGACTTGAAGAATTACAGGCCGATTAGCTTGCTCTCTGTAGTATACAAGCTATTTACAAAAGTAATTGCTAACAGAGTAAAGAAAACATTTGAATTCAATCAACCAAAGGAACAAGCAGGATTTCGAACAGGCTGCTCAACAATCGACCACATTCATACTATCAATCAGGTAATAGAGAAATGCTCAGAATATAACCAACCACTATACATAGCCTTCATAGATTACGAGAAGGTGTTTGATTCAGTAGAAATATCAGCCATCATGCAGACACTGCGGAATCAGGGCGTCGATGAAGTATATATAAACATCCTAGAAGAAATCTACAGGGGATCAACAGCTACCATAGTGCTTCATAAAGAAAGCAACAGAATACCAATCAAGAAGGGTGTAAGGCAGGGGGACACAATCTCCCCAATGCTATTTACCGCGTGCTTACAGGAGATTTTCAGAAGCCTAGAATGGGAACAGTTAGGGATAAGAGTTAATGGAGAGTACCTTAGTAACCTGCACTTCGCCGATGACATTGCATTGCTGAGTAACTCAGGGGACGAATTGCAACTTAGGATTACGGAGTTAGACAAGGAGAGCAGAAAGATGGGTTTTAAAATGAATCTGCAGAAAACAAAAGTAATGTACAACAACCTCGGAAAACAGCAGCGCTTCGAGATAGGTAATAGTGCACTTCAAGTTGTAAAAGACTATGCCTACTTAGGGCAGGTCATAACCGCGGAGCCGGACCACGAGATTGAAGTAACTAGAAGAATAAGAATGGGGTGGAGCCCATTTGGCAAGCACTCTCAAATTATGACAGGTAGATTGCCACTATCCCTCAAGAGGAAGGTATATAACAGCTGTATCTTGCTGGTACTTAGCCATGGAGCAGAAACCTGGAGGCTTACAAAGAGGGTTCAGCTTAAATTGAGGACGACGCAGCGAGCAATGGAAAGAAAAATGGTAGGTGTAACCTTAAAAGACAAGAAGAGAGCAGAGTAGATTAGGGAACAAACGGGGATTAAGGATATCATAGCTGAAATCAAGAAGAAGAAATGCACATGGGCCGGGCATGTAGCGCGTAGACAGGATAACCGCTGGTCGTTAAGGGTAACCAACTGGATTCCCAGAGAAAGCAAGCGGGTTAGGGGGAGGCAGAAGGTTAGGTGGGCAGATGAGATTAAGAAGTTTGCGGGTATAAATTGGCAGCAGCAAGCACAGGACCAGGTTAACTGGCGGAACATGGGGGAGGCCTTTGTCCTGCAGTGGACGTAGTCAGGCTGATGATGATGATGATGATGAAATAAAAAACAGAGATTAAACTATTGGAGTCGAAGGCGAGTATTTTAGCACGGTTTGTCATCACGTAGTCCATCATGATGAGATTCCTGGGTAATTCTATTTATAGTAGACAAAAGTTCGTTCATAATTCTGGTGATGTCACGCTGTTTCACTTCGTTCCGGGAAAACGAAACAATTTGCGCTTTCTCTTCCGAAGAAACGCTCGAGATTTCAAGTTAAAATGAAGTCTTTTCCGGTCGGTCTCTGAAAGAAGGGTGCAGGTGAGGCAGCGCTGGCGAACGAGATACGACGATCGTTTGAAAATGAACCGCAAACCGATTATATTTCTCTTTTTATTTTGTCGTGCCGAGTCACCGATTGCACTGCGACGCTGAAGTAAAAGCAAGGAATTGCGAGTGATACGATCAAAAGCGCTTGGCACGCCGACGATGGCCACCATTACCACCATACGAAAACTAGAGCAGAAACGGAGATGACGCACTGTAGGGGGATTGCGCTGTGCTGCCAAAGCGGATGTGCACGCACGCCTGTCAATGGTGATGACTGGACGGCTAATACTATACTGTTTCTAATGCTTGAAACACGCGTTCCGCTGTTCGGGTTTCATTTGACGCCGATAGTACGTACTCGCTCGCTGGATTCCGTGCCGGCCGGTGGTGCCCCGGCGATCTCTGACGTCAGCGTTGCTCTGGCCGACTGGGCTCGCCCTACGTCATCTCCTGACGCCGACCTCTGACGACAGTGTAGCTCTGACCAACGGGACTTTCTCTACGCCATCTCCTGACGCCGATAAGAGCTCTCGCAAGTGGTGCCCCGTCCTCGGACTCCTGTGACCGTATTTCCATCTTTGCTATCTCTCCTATCCTCTCGATATGTCGTCGCTGTCTGGCATACTTGTTCTTTCTCTCTACACCTTTATTCCTATCCTTTTAATCTCTCCTCACCCCCATTCCTTGTGAGCTACAGTTGAGGTGTCGCTCGCTGAAGCAGACAGTTACGGGGCTCACTTTTCTCTTCCTTTCTCTCTTAGAACCACTTTGTGTACGTACGTACATATGTATGTATGTATGTATGTATGTATGTATGTATGTATGTATGTATGTATGTATGTATGTATGTATGTATGTATGTATGTATGTATGTATGTATGTATGTATGTATGTATGTATGCATGCATGCATGCATGTATGTATGTACGTACGTACGTATGTATCCATGTATGTATGTATGCATGCATGCATGCATGCATGTACGTACGTACAGTCGAGTGCATAATTTTAGAGACCTGGGTAGTGCGTGCCGAGGCGCCTCGTTACGCCTTCTGGCGGCTGCACGGCTCTGTCCGGGAGCGCGTATTGCGCACGCTCGTCCCGTATCACTAGGCACTGGCCGTGCTCCCGACCGGGTTGCAGAATGTAGGTGCCTTTTCTCATCTTCTAACCACTACCACCACCATTTCACCCGGCAGCCTGCCCCTTCGCTCGTTTCAACGGCGCGCATCTCGAAACGATGCGGACGGCGCAAGGTGCCACTTCTGCAGTCGCTGTGCAAGCACCGGTACTCCCGAGCGATAATATAGCGGCGAAAATGCCTCTAATGTAATAGCATGGCTCGATCACGCCATGCAATACGCTTTCTTCCTTGATGCAGCGCGGAAAACATGCAGTTTCTCAGCTTTTTTTCAAACGGAGTTGCGCGATATGCTCATCTTGCAGTGATGAATTTTTTGCTCTGTCTCGGAGACGTTATGCCAGCTCCATTTCTTGGCGCGAATATCGCGCGTGCAGTGGTATGCAGTAAACCACTGAATATCGCGCGTTCAGAATGAATAGCCAGGAAACGCGATAAATAAACAGTTTATTCTTATAAGCCAGAAAAAAAGAAAACAATAGCTATAACTGCTATCCAGGAAAGATCACTACTTTCAGTATTTCATCGGCGGCAATCACTTGCGCCACACGAGATGGCATCGAATTGTAAAGCACGGCCACGATTTCGGGGCGTGAACGAAGTGCTTCCCACTCCTCCTGTATGGCCGCGAATAGGGTCTCCTTCGTTGAACTTCCAAGATTCTGCGCCGCAAGTCGGCGTTTCACGAGACCCCAGACGTTTTCAATGGGGTTCAGGTCCGCTCCTACAGGTGGTCATTCCAATGTGCGAACAGCAAGGCCCTCAAGCAAAGATTTCGCACTGCGAGCAGTGTGAATCGGGCTCCTGTCATGCTGGTACACGAAACAACCATCCTTGAACAGCCCATTCAAGACATAAGGAAGCAATTCTCTCTCTATCATAAGGGAGTACGTGGAGGCTGAAAGGTTCCCATCGATAAAAACCAGTGGTCCTAGTCCTTCCCTGGTCATGGCGGCCCAGACACTCACAGAGCATCGGGCACTGGCAAAGACCGACTGCGGGTGCTGTGGTGAATACCTGGCGAGGAAGGAAATGCTGGATTGGTTACACGGGTTTATAAGAACGACAATGGCATTTAGTCACTTTAGCCCCGAACAATTTCGTCTTTCTTGAAGATCCATATAATCAAATTTTAATTATGCGAGATCGCCAAGATGGTGCGAAATATTCGACATGTTGGTAAGGCACCCTGAGTGCGTTCCAGAAGGCCTCGCAAACTCAACTGTATTTTTCTAAGGTAATGAGGTACAATATACAAACATTGGCTAAGGTGCTTAAGTTTGGCGAGCTGCTCACGATAAGAAGTAACGCAGCTTAAAGAGAATCAAAGCTAAGCAACGTTCTACAGCAAGTTCGAAGACAATAAAGTGCTGGACTTTACTTGTCTTAACCACAACGTAATTAAGGCGCACTGTAGTGGGCGACCTGCCATTAATTTTCGCGAGCTGCGGATACTTACCCTTTGCACTACTCTTTCTACAAATTCAATGGTAAATAGTACAAGGATGACATTATTGTAGAAGACAAATCGCAAATGTTACCTCGAGTTCATTGGACGCCATACTCGCCGTTCCTGATCCCAGCGACTTGAAAACGTTAATTTATCGCTGAACACAACTTCTCCCCACTCTTCTGATCCCCATGTCTGCACAGAACGCGCAAACTGCGGTCGCATGGATCTTTGCCTGTCCGTGATGTGGGGCTTCTGGGCCGCGACGCAGTTGGCAAGCCCTGCTTCTGCCAACCTCCTACGGATAGTACAGAGGGACGCGTTGAGATGCAATGCATCTTTTATGCCTTTCTCTGTTATATGGGGATCAGCTACTACGGCGACGATAATTAGCCTGTCCACTTCGTCATCTGTGCATCTTGACCTTCCAGCACGGTCTCTATCACTGATCCCCCCTGTTTGTCGGTACGCTTGAATGGCACGACTCACTGCATTTATTGACCTTTGAAGGAGCCGGCAGATGACCCGCTGAGAAAAGCCTTGGATGCTTAACTCTACGATGCGTCTCCTTCCATCAGCTGGTACTCGTGGCGACATTTTTGCAGACGAATGTGGGGGGCCTTGAAACCCCCGATCTTATTCTCTTTCGAGAATGGCACTGTCCAATAGCTGTCTAATAGCTGGGCTGTGCCGCGACATGCTGCCATTCAACATTTGCTGTAGGAGATAATTTCTTATTGTCACCAAGCCCGAAAGACCACGAAACAAGGCAAAGAATTGACAAAAAATGACAAAATGGTGCTGCGCCTGCGTCGCAAGCACGCGTGAACCTTCTGAGTGCCCAATTTTTCTGAGAGAGTTACAATAAAGAATCGCATTTCCAAGCAGTGAGTAATGTGTACAAAAGGAGCGGTGTGCTCCGTGCGAGGTATTTGGTCGAACAGCTTAAGGAATGAACTTTTGTTTCCTTGTGGGGCCTCCAACATTTGAGCACTTCGAACTGAAATGTGCTCGCCTGTAATTCACTGCAGTATATTACAAAACAACGTGACCAGAATACCAGAATGCACGCTGATGCTCGAGCGATGGATGGTAACGGAGGCAGTCTCAACTCTCGACTACTTCGCGTTCGAGAATGTTCCGTGCATATGTCATGGGTAGGGTTCTATTGAAATACTGAAAGCGTTGACGCCCCTTTCAACGTTCGTGATTTCATCTAGTTTCCGGAAAAACACATTCCCAGATACCCCCAAATATGAAAAAACTCGAAAGTGAAATCCCATGACATCTCTTGCACGTCTCAATCCGCATTAATTCACGCTTACTTGTCTTAATCTACTATAATGCATCTAATTAATGGGTTGACTTCAATCGGGATTCATGGTTCGAGTAGTAGAAGACAATCTGAAATTCGAATCCTATAGAAAATCTTGGGTCGACACTCGACTCCTACCAATATTAGGTGCGGGCTCTCGACGTGACAGAACTGCGATATAGAGAGAGAAATAAATTTTATTATATAGATATGACATAGAGCTCCACCAAAGTAACGTCTTGGGAATGTTTGCTCATTCTGGATTCTTTAACGTCCACTCAGTATACTAGTTTCAAGTATCTCTCCTCTATCGAAATACGGCATGCGCGACTAGACTTGAAGATGCGTCTTTCGAGTCAGCAGCCGAGCATCGAAACCACTGCACCACCGCAGCGGCCTTAATAAAGGATTTATCCTTAATAAACCGAGTTTGTTTTCACCTTTCTTCCTCGGCTCCTTTCTGCAGCTGTTGGACGTTTGGTGGTTTCATGCATGTTCATAGACACATGATATTTGGACCGAGTATTACTACGTGCGTTAGTTCGGCGAATGAGAGCGCAAAAGGCAACACTGCTGGCTGAGCGTATTGATTGCCTAACTCGACATTCAAAATGTGATCACGCCGAGGATCGCCTAGGAGTGACGTGCACTATGTGCAGCACGCCGAAACCCGCAAATGATGTGCTGTAGTCACATTAGCGCTCGGCTTTTTTTAATTGTCTTCACAGCGACTACAGAAGTGACACCTTGCGCCGTCCGCATCGTTTCGAGATGCGCGCCGTTGAAACGAGTGAAAGGGCAGGCTGGTGGGTGATATGGGACGAGCGTGCGCAGTACGCGCTCCCGGACAGAGTCGTGCAGCCGCCAGGAGGCGCAGCGACGCGCCTCGGCACCAACGAGAATACATAAAACTTGCTGGAGTGGATGGGGTGCTGTGCGAGTGAAGCCAGCAGCCGTCATCTTGCCAGTGGCAAAAAGCATGCTCAGCGCCCTCGCGAGCTGCTGATTTCGTCCGTTCTTGTTTCACCTTGTCAGCTTGTAAAGACAAATAGTTTACAATGGTTGCCTCTTGCGTCATTTACGGATGTGCCAACAGGTTGAAAAAAGGTTGTGGCCTCACATTCCACCTGTACGTACACGAAAACGTCTTCGACATAGCCATTCCGCGCTCGTTACTAAAGGGAGCTATAGCTGACGCGATCTAAGCGTGCAATACATAACAGTCCGGATTCGCTTTACAGGTTTACTAAAGATACCGTAGCGCGGAGCCTCTGGGAGTGGGCCGTTCGCCGTGAGAAGTAGAATGCGAAAGACTGAGATCACTTCGCTCTGTGCACTTCGCGCCAGAGTGCTTTAACCACCTCTTTGACATTTAAGGGAAACATGTGAAATGGGGTTATGAAGTGGCATTGAAGGCACTTCAACGTGAAGAAGGGTTGTGGCTCGGAAACAAACTTACGAAAGTCCACGTCCAATGGGAAAAGCAAGAAAATGAAGGTATGATATGTGTCACGGACGGCCATTTTTGGTGACACTGCGTCACGGCAATAGGCAATATGCGAAATTAACAGCGCCATCTTGTGAATGCAGCAGGTACCATATCCGCCATTTTGATGCTTGTGAGGCTTGACCAATACGCGCGGGCGACCCACATGCGAACGTACGCGTTTTAACGCTTCGACTGTCGCAGTGAGATTTTTTTGCTGCGAAATGTCAGTACACTGCTGTGTGCCGCTGTGCAAGCAGCGCGGAGTCACAGACACCGATGGGAGCTAGGTATGCGGCATAAATTACGATTTTGCAGCGATCATTTAAACGCAAAACAGGGTATGGCGTGCACAAACTTTATGGGCACAGTCTAGGATGCATGTATCTCCGCGGTGCGCGGGGTGCACGAGAGCAATGCAGGACTAACCATTTTTCTGTGTTACGTGGGCAGGCCGTGTTTTTATAGGTTTGTCAGCTTTGCGGCTAGGTGTTTTCACTACGTTGGGCCTCTACACGACAGTGCTGCTCTTCGATTTACTGCCTCGAACTCGCTGAGAAGCTGTGCGGCATTCAAATTTTCTCATGACTTCGGGGAAGCCTCGGACTACCTGCAGACTATCCGCGGTGAGTCCGAGATGGTAAATCGAAGAGCCCCGGTGATTCCCTGCAGTCGAGTAGAGAGTCCGCCACTGCTGGTTGGGTAACTAGTGTGACAGAACCGAACTCTTAGGACGGGCTTTTTTGTGACGAGATTACACCATGTAGGTAGACGACGTAGAAATGTTATTTTTGAAGGTGATTGCGCTCAGAGACGTGCAGAGCTTCCGCTACTCCAAGTAACATGCCGTGCATGCATCCTAGAAAGGCAGCTCAGTTGCTTGTCCGCGTTCAAGCTCCGTTGTGTCCGCAAGTACGGTCACCGCTGCAGCAATAAAACAGTCATTCGGAAGATGCCCACTTTGGAACAGAAAAGTATCTGCTCAGGCACTTAACTTCCCCCAACGTGCGCGGACGCAGCTTTTCCATTGGGGCCTCTCTGACTAATTTTCCTTTACCAACAAAATAAAATCGAAAAGATAGCGGGGCGCACTGCCGTAGGTTTCAAAAACTGGCACCATGAGTATCGCCAGGGCTTGACTGAATGACGTTCTGCATGAGTTCAGAGCGCTGCAGTCCTATTTATTCGTAAGACGGGATTCATTCTCTGCATTTTAGTCTCTTTGGCTAAGTTGCGTTGCAGCTTTTTTTTTTAGTTGCAACTCACCTCATTTGAAAAATGTTTCATGTTGCGTTATAAAACATACAGCTGTGGAGACAGCCATAACTTAGTTGTATGGGATTCAGCATTTTGGCTGCCTTACACTCGCAGCTCCTAGAAACCTTTGAAGCTACTTAGATATAAATAATAACTGATTTAAATTCCCCCGAGTGTTTACAAGTGACTAATCCCTCTTAAGGCTTGCTGTGAAGGGCCATATCTAGGAAAGGCTGCTAGGAAACGGGAGTGTGCACAGAAAAAACTCAGGGGGAGGGGGTCACATTACAAGTGCGTCATTGGTCCTGCAATGCACATATAAATGTGACCTCTATTCCCTGTGAGATGAATTTGTGATAGTGCCTGTGTTTGTAAACAACAATCGTTCAAACAGCTAAGAGAAACATAGCTCATGACGTCGCAATGAAAGTTTGTTTGCTTATATCTTGTAGGTATCCTTCCACCGCTTTCCGAAAGATGCAATGACATACAAGTGGCAAGATGTAGCAAGATTCCTAAACAGTTTGTCCACATCACATGTTTGGGCACTGGGAAACGTCTTGCTGTGGCCATCGCAGTAGCTCAGCGCAGTGAAGCAAGTGTTCAGGAGTCGTACGGCCGTACTAGCGAACTCGTTGCCGTCGACCGCTCGCCCACATTAAAATGGCGGCGGGGTCAAAATGCACAGTGTTGCCAGAACACAAAGCAATTTCGCATATGGTCCATTGGTTGTTTTTACTTGTTGTAATGCACATTGAAAGATTGCACTACAGTACAGGAGCGCACCGGTTCCGTTTTGTTTCGTAGTATACATTCGTGCAGTGTATTCTGTATTGATGGCTGCCGTACACGGCTATTTCCTCTTCTTGTTTGTATGGCGCATTGATATTGTTGCGTGTAACTGAAGCTGGTACTCTAACAATTGTTTGTTTTTCCTTTTGTTGTTACTTTGATGCACTCTGCCTATTTATGTTGTGTATGAGAGGGACAGCCCTCATGTCTCCCTTATTGGTGGTGTTTTGTTCCTTGTTGTCGAAAAATTCCCCTCCATGTGAACAAATGTTATGAGTAACATTCTGAAAGTGGGGGGCAATGTCACGGACGGCAATTTTGGTGACACTGCGTCACGGCAATTAGCGGGTGCCGTACTCCCCCACTGACCGTGAGGATGGCGAGCGCATGAAAGGGAGCCGAGATGTGCAGAATGGGGTGCTCTTCTTAGAACGTCGCCGCCGACGGTTGATCCTTTTGTAAGTGCGGCGGCGTCTGCAAGGTCGTAGAAGGCCGCGGTATACCCCGAACAAGGATTAGACTACGAGACGCACCGGCTGAGAGCCAAACGGTTGACCGTTCCCACGGGGAAAAGCGTGGGAAACGCTCTGGTGGCCAAGCCGTATGACAACAACCCGACAGGTTGTCACTCTCGCTAGTTGAGGGCCCTCTCCCAATTAAAAAGGGGTGGGGTCAAAATATTTTTGGAGCGGAGTTTCCATCAATTAAACGCGCATGATTGGACCCATGTAGAGGTCTCTTGTCCCCAAGGAAGAGAGCGAGGAGACACGAGGGGGATTTAAACGCAGGATTTTGCCCTGCTAGGGAGACTAGTCGCTGACCAAGATGGTGTAGAAACAGATCAACAAGCATCTCTTCTAGAAGTTTTTAGTGTGGCTCTGTATCGGCTGGCCACCTAAACTTAGCCGTTCGTCTAGTTGTGACGCGAAATTAACGTCTGCAACGTAGACATCGGGACTTCGCCTCGAGTTAGCTCAACCTGCTCGAAGTCACCTGCAAGCACTGGTCTCCCGGAGCCACCAGCGTTGCAACACCGCCGACATCGCAGTCGTGCCAGAACTCTCTTCGACTTCTCGCATCCAATCGTCGGGGACGCAACGCTGCCGGTCATCACACGTATGCCTTCACCTGTTTATATCTTCGAACTTTCTCCTCCGTATTTCTATTGTTGTTAGATTGTGTAGTGTGTAATAGTTCTCTCTCGTAAGCTGATTTATTGTTCTTTATATGTATTTTTTGTTGTATCAAGTGTTGATGTATTTTGTTAGTTGTATTCAAGTGTTGTAATAGATCCCGTGTGCTGCATTATCACTAGAGTAAAGTTTGTTTTGTTTTCTCACGTCTCTGATCTCTTCACGTTCTCTGCTTGCGTACGGAACGAACCAACCTGCTGTCATTCCCGTCGCCGACTTCGCGCTGGCGACGCTAGAGTGGCAGCTTGTTACAAAACTGGCGTCCGCGAGGCAGGACGTTCCGTACAAGAGTAAGACAGTGAGGGGTGAACGAGAACCGTGCGGACAGCGTTGTGATAGAGCCACACAGTTGAAGTGGTTGCATCCTGCATATGATTGCGCTGGTTTTATAGGGGCATTATAGTGACAATTTGCAGTATGGAGTGTATGGATTTTGATAGGTGGATCGCACACGGTAAACAGTTAGGCCTCGAGGGCGCCGAACTGAGACAATGGGTTAAGGAGCAGCAGGCGCAGGCGTTAGCCAGAGAAGAGCGGGCACTGGCCCGGGAGGAAAGGAAAAAGAAAGGGAGAGAGAACGCGCGGAAAAGGAAAGAGAACGCGAAGAAAAGGAGAGAGAGCGCCAAGAAAAGGAGAGAGAACGCGTTGAAAGGGAGAAAGAACGAGAAGCGGCAAGGGAAGCGGCTAGGGAAGCCGGAGAACGGGAAGTGCAGTTACTGCAAAAAAAGATTCGCCTCAGTGAGAGTAGCAGTGTGAGCAGATCCAGCAGTGAGCACGGCGATGCCGGGGAGGAGCCGAGTTTAAGAATACACACAGGTAGACTGCTCGTCACCTTTGACGAAGTAAGGGACGACTTAGATGCGTTTATACGCCGGTTTGAGAGCAACGTTAGAGGGAAAAAGTGGCCTGAAAGCCAATCGGCGACGGCGCTTTCGACATGTCTTACAGGAGAGGTGCTAAGTGTTTATGGCAGGCTACCGCCTACAGATTCAGCGGACTACACCAAGGTTAAAACCGCCCTCCTGAAGCGCTTTCGCTTCACGGCGGATGGGTTCTGAGACAAGTTTAATAAAGAGAGGCCAGTAGGGGGTGAAACAGCAACACAGTACGCGGCTCGCTTAAGGCATTACTTCGATAGATGGGTTGAGCTGTCGAAAACTGAGACAGAATTCGAGTCCCTCCGCACATTGTTGATTAGAGAGAGGTTTTTGCATGGATGTGGTTCAAACGTGGCATTATATTTGAAAGAAAGGAGGGCGGAATCCTTGGGAGACATGCTTGAGCTGGAAGACCAGTTTTTGCAAGCTCAGGGTGGAGCAAGCCTAGCGAAAACAAAGAAAGATGGTCCCATAACGGACGAGAAGGGGAAATACAAGAAAGGAGGCAACAGCCACGCACCACTACCACGGTGCTATATTTGCAATCGTGGGAATCACCCGCCGCACTTGTGTCGCAACAGACCTGCCGCTAATGTAGCCATCGTCTGCTTCAAGTGTGGGAAAAAAGGACGTAGGGCAAACGACTGCCGGTCAGGAGCAAATAACTCACTCCAGGCGTCCTGCCTCTACGCACCAAGGGAACCGCGTGAGGATCCCATATGCGACGGGTATATGGAGCTTAGGAATGGCGAAAAAGTCCGCGTCGTCAACGCCGTAAGGATGACACTGCCGAAAAATCTGGCCGAGCACCTACCAGTGGCCACAGGGACCCTCCGAGGCACAGACATATCAGTGTTGCGGGATATGGGGTGCAACACAGTAATCATGCGGAGGAAGTTCGTGAAGGAAGACGAGCTGACAGGTACAAGCAGACTCGTCTCCTCGATTGACGGAACAGCGAGGATGCTGCCCGAAGTACGGATTGAGGTTGACACCCCATACTTTACTGGCAATCTGACAGCACTATCCCTGCAAGATCCACTGTATGACCTCATTCTGGGCAATATCGATGGCGTAAGACCTCCTAATGATCCAAGAAAGGAGACTGAAAAACCTGTCTCGACAAAGGAGTTAAGGGAAGAGCCTGTAGCAGCAGCTATCACCCGTTCGCAAGCACATGCACAGCCGGAAAAATTGGCCAAGCTTAGTACGCCTGGGACCACGGCGGGATTGCCGGGAGATAACTATGGCTGCGAGCAGAGGGGAGATGCGACTCTCAAACAGTGTTTTGAGAAGATCGGCAGGAAGCACACATGCCGAAATGAGAAGGGAAGCAGCGAGTATAAACAAAAACAAGGACTGCTGTACCGACAGTACACAGAGGCCAACGGACGGCTTGTATGCCAATTACTCGTTCCGCACTGCCACTGAGAAGCTGTGCTTAAAACAGCACACGATGGTATAATGGCAGGACACTTGGGTACGCAGAAAATCAAGGACCGGATCTCGGAGGAGTTCTTTTTGGCCAGGCATCTGTCACAAAACGAGCGCTCAAAAAAGGGCGCGCCGCCAAATTCTCCCGACGAAGAGCCGAGAATTCAACGATAAAAAAGGAAAAGAAAACAAGCATCCAAAGACTCCCCGGGTGGGCGTCCCTCTCCCCCCGGAAGCGTAGGTTCGCCGTCGAACCTCCTCACTTTGGCGGCCCAGCAAGACCTAGAACGTTCTCGATGGAAAAAGGCGTGGTGATGCAGGGTTGCGTCATCCGTCGCGGACGGCCCTCATACCGTCTCGCCCTCTCCCCAGCCTTCGCTGCGTATCGCGCCGACGAAATGATGAGAACTTTCTGGAATCTCGCGCGGAAGGTATTTAATCGAGCAGCCGAGATGGGAGATCAGGAGAAGAAGGAAGTTAGCGCCAGTGTGCGTGGGGTATTCCGCCGCGTCTGTCGGTGAAGGTTTTGTCCTTAGTGACAAAGCATGAGAAGAATAAAGTATGCGCCACAATGCGTAGGGTGTTCCGCCTTGTGGGTGAAGCCTTTTGTCTTCCGTGACAAAGGAGGAGAAGAAGAGGATTTCCACCTGAGGGGTGAAGACTCGAGCTACAGGCAAGAATGTGTGTCTACCGCTATCGAGCGAAGACGCGTGGCAGCAGCTGCGTGTGTGAAGCCGACGTGTTTCCGGCGAAGAAGTTTGGAGCCTGGAGAGCGGTCAATTGAAGACGCGAGGTTTCCTGGAAGAGAAACTTCGGAGGCAGTGGAGCGACAGCAACACTGGACTTTGACTGAGTGATTCTCGGAAGTGTATCAGACTCTTGTTCCAAGAACTTTGGACTGAATAAGTTTTCTAACTCTTTAGTCTTTAAGAGTCTTGGTTGTTCGATGCATGCGACTGCATCGTAGTGCGTATTGTTGTCTGTGTCCATTGTTTCGAGTGTGGCTTATTGTACTGTGTAGTACATTGTTTGATTGGTAACATATTGTATTCAACTATTGTCGAGTGTGCATACTTGTGTATCGTTTGATCTGCCATAATTGAGAATATAATTTTGTTTTGTTTATCAACTCTCGGCTCCGACTTTTTCTTTGGGCCACAGCCGGCGTCCGCTGGCGCGCCAAATAGGACCACTTCTAAATTGTCCACGCTTTCGTGGTGCGGTTCGGGGGGCCGATACTTCGGCCCTTGGAATTAGCCCGGCGATCGCCTCCCGAATTAACGGGACCAGTGACAATTAATCTGGCGTCTGCGACAGGACCTTTTGGTGCACAGTGTGTCCAAAGTACTAAGAAAGAGCCTCGAGTTGTCGATACTGCTATCGGAACGATTTTGTGTGTTGCTCAGTGTTCTCGTTAACGAGTGCAGGAGAGTGTTCCGATATACTGATTTAGGCAGATATTTTTTGCACGCGGCAAGGTTTTATTTGCGAGACACAATAGATCTCGAAAAGTTAGTCGCTCTTGGTGAGAAGATGGGTCATTTTGGCGCCGAACTACGGAAGTGGGTCGCCCAGAAGGAAAAAGAAGAAAAAGAGAGGGCCAAAGAAGAAAAGGCAGCTGAGCTGGAAAAAATAAGGTTGGCGGTCGAAAGAGCCAAAGCGGAAAAAGAAGCCGAGTTGGAGAGAGAGAGGTTGGCAGCTGAGAAAGCCAAAGAAGAAAAAGCAGCTCAGTTGGAGAGAGAGAGAGAGGTCAGCAGCTGAGAAAGCGAAAGAAGAAAGACAGCAGCAATCGAAATTGGAGCTGGAGAGAGAAAAGTTGGCAGCCGAAAGGGCGAGAAGAAAGAGAGCAGCAATTGAAGTTGGAGCTAGAGAGAGAAAGACTGGTATCCGAGAGGGCGAAAGAAGAAAGAGAGGAAAGGGAACGACAGCGGCAGCACGAGATGGAACTCGAGCGGCTCCGTTTGCAACAGCGAAGTGAAACTCCGGTCCAAGCTAGAGTTGAAAGCAGCGAACGGGAAGATCATGGCTTCCGCTTGAACCCAAGCAAGCTGCTCGTAGCGTTTGATGAAAGGAAGGACGACCTTGACGCGTACCTTCACAGATTTGAGATGATTGCAAGGAGCCAGAATTGGCTGGAACATCAATGGGCAACTGCTTTGAGTACTTGCTTAAGTGGTGAAGTGCTCAGTGTGTGCGGCAGGCTGACGCCGACCGATGCAGCCAACTATGCAAAGGTGAAAGCTGCTTTGCTGAAGCGATTTAGATTTACTGTGGAAGGATTCCGGGACAGATTTCGGACAGGAAAGCCAGCTGATGGTGAGACGGCTGCGCAGTATGCCGCCCGACTTTGCCATTATTTCGACAGATGGATTGAACTTTCAGGGACAGCGCAAGAGTACGATGAGCTTAGAGAGCTCCTCATTAGACAGCAATTTCTTACTAGTTGCCACCCAAGCCTGTCGCTGTACTTGAAAGAGAGGATGGCTCAGTCACTTGAAGGAATGCTTGAACTGGCTGATCAATTCTTGGAAGCGCAAGGTGGAACTAATTTGGCTAAGGTCAAGAAGGAGTGTCCCAAAGATTCGAAAAATTCGGCACCCGAACAAAAGAAGCGTGCACCGGAGAGTGTTCCGCGATGTTTTCTGTGTAACCGAGTGGGTCATCGCGCGAGCAACTGTCGTACTAACTTTACGAGCCCTACGGTAGTAAAATGTTTTAAGTGTGGTCAGACTGGGCTCAAAGCAGACGCATGTCGTAACGGAGCGAGTCAAACTCACCAGGTATCCTGTGTGCTAGCAGCACCGAAATCCGATGGTAATGCCGTCACCGACGGATTCGTAGAGTTAAAAAATTGGGAGAAACTTCCTATTGTGGGTGCTGCAATGACAAAACAGCCAACTGGTGTTACGAAGGGAATGCCAACGCTGCCTGGAAAAGTTGCGGGCAAAAAGGTTACGGTGCTAGAGATACGGGTAGCTCCACGGTTAACGTGCGGAGAAATTTGGTACGGGAAAGTGAGTTAACAGGCAAAACAAAACCGGTTTGCCTAATTGACAGTACGGTTCGGATGCTTCCCGAAGCAGAAATTGAGGTCGAAACCCCGTACTTCAGCGGGAAGGTTACTGCCCTATGCATGACGACCCCCCTGTACGACCTCCTCATCGGAAGCAATGACGGGGCGCGAGGGCCGAATGATCCAGAACGTTTGGGAAAAGACCCTAAGATAGAGCTTTCGCCAACCCAGCAACCGCGAGATAGAGTGGAGGAGCATCCCGTGACGGATCTCACTCGAGCCCAAGGTGAAGCCGCGATGCAAGAGACAGTGAATGAGAAGATGATTGTGTTGAATGAGCTCACGTGCTGGGCAGCTGGACTTACGTCGGCACGGCCTCAACCGACCGACAGTGTAAAGGTGACGGAGTCGGCCAGCCAGGACCAATGTCGTGACATGAACAAACGGGTGAATAACAGGACAGGATCGTTTGAACGTTATGACCCGTTAAGGGTGTCGAAAGGGACAACGATGGCTGAGATGCCGCCTCAGATACCGTCGTTGGAAAGGGCTCATCAGAGCAGAAACAAAAAAACAAGAAGAGATCGAGCGAGCACCGCAAGAAAGGACGCAAGCGCAGCTTGAAGTACACGGGATAGGTGCTGAGGTCAAATCGGAATGCGTTTGTCTGTGTTGAGCCTCAATGTGTTGTGTTTTGTTATACTGTGTAACAACTGTATGTCAAGCGAATCAAAATGTTTGTTATGGTGATGTGTTGTATAGCATTGTACAATTGTTTTAATGAAAGAACTCTGTAAATTTGTATTGTCTGGAATATGTGATGGAGTGTTGTACTCATGTACCTGTGGTTATATTTTATGTGTGTGAGATTGAATTACAATATACAATTACATTGAGTGTTCTATTGTGGTTGTGATGCGCCATGAGCGACGGACTATGTTACAGTTTTTTAGAGTGTGGGGACTGTTCGCACTCGTTTGTATGGTTTTGAATATTATGCGATAATATTCTTAAAATGGGGGGCAGTGTCACAAAACGAGCGCTCAAAAAATGGCGCGCCGCCAAATTCTCGTGACGAAGCGCCGAGAAGTCAACGATAAAAAAAGGAAAAGAAAACAAGCATCCAAAGACTCCCCGGGCACGCGTCCCTTTCCCTTCGGAAGCGTAGGTTCGCCGTCGAACCTTCTCGCATCGGTGGCCGAGCAAGACCTAGAACGTTCTCGATGGAAAGGGGCGTGGTGATGCAGGGTTGCGTCATCCATCGCGGACGGCCCTCGTACCGTCTCGCCCTTTCCCCCAGCCTTCGCTGCGCATCGCGCCGACGAAATGATGAGAATTTTCTGGAATCTCGCGCGGCACCGAGAAGCAGAGATGGGAGATCAGGAGAAGACGAGAGTTAGCGCCAGAGTGCGTAAGGTATCCCGCCGCGTCTGCCAGTGAAGGTTTTGTCCTTAGTGACAAAGCAGGAGAAGAAGAAAGTATGCGCCAGAGTGCGTAGAGTGTTCCGCCTTGTGGGCGAAGCCTTTTCTCTTCCGTGACAAAGGAGGAAAAGAAGAGGATTTCCACCTGTGGGTGAAGACTCGAGCTACAGGCAACAATGTGTGTCTACCGCTATCGAGCGAAGACGCGTGGCAGCAGCTGCGTGTGTGAAGCCGACGTGTTTCCGGCGAAGAAGTTTGGAGCCTGGAAAGCGGTCAATTGAAGACGCGAGGTTTCCTGGAAGAGAAACTTCGGAGGCAGCGGAGCGACAACAACACTGGACTTTGAGTGAGTGATTCTCGGAAGTGTATCATTCAGACTCTTGTTCCAAGAACTTTGAACTGAATAAGTTTTCTAACGCTTTGTCTTTAAATGTCTTGGTTGTTTGATGCATGCGACTGCATTGTAGTGCGTATTGTTGTCTGTGTCCGTTGTTTCGAGTGTGGCTGATTGTACTGTGTAGTACATTGTTTGATTGGTGACATATTGTATTCAACTGTTGTCGAGTGTGCATACTTGTGTATCGTTTTATCTGCCATAATTGAGAATATAATTTTGCTTTGGTTATCAACTCTCGGCTCCGACTTTTTCTTTGGGCCACAGCCGGCGTCCGCTGGCACGCCAAATAGGACCACTTCTAAATTGTTCACGCTTTCGTGGTGCGGTTCGGGGGGCCGACACTTCGGCCCTTGGAATTAGCCCGGCGATCGCCTCCCGAATTAACGGGACCAGTGACAGCATCACAGCTGATGTAAGAAGGTTCGTTGCCTCATGTGACATTTGTCAGCGCACCGTACCAAAGGGCCGTGTACCACATGTTCCACTGGGGAGGGCACCCATAATCCACACCCCGTTCAAGCGAGTGGCGATCGATATAGTGGGACCGATTCACCCGCCCTCAAAGCATGGGAACCGATACATTTTGACTTCGATGGATTATGCCACCCGCTATCCAGACGCAGTGACGCTCCCGAGTATCGAAACTTAACGAGTGGCCGAAGCCCTGGTCGAGATGTTCTCCTGATTTGGCGTCCCCCGCGAGGTACTGAGCGACCGTGGCACGAACTTCACATCGGACCAGATGAAGGAAGTAGCGCGGCTCCTTTCCGTGTGCCAACTCCACACCACCTCATATCACCCCATGGCGAATGCCTTGGCGGAAAAATTCAACGGCACCTTAAAATTAATGTTGAAGCGCATGTGCGCCGAAAAACCGAGAGATTGGGACCGCTACCTGGCACCTCTCCTCTTTGCCTATAGGTTTGCCTACAGGCCAGTATGGGGTTTTCACCCTTCGAGCGCCATGTGAGAGGACCCTTGGCGATACTCAAGGAGCTGTGGACGAACGCCGACTTCACTGAAGAAGCTAAGACGACGTACCAGCATGTCTTCGACCTTCAGAACCGTTTGAAGGAAACGTGCCGCCTGGCACACGAGGAGTTGGAAAAATCCGAAGCACGGTACACGAAGCTGTACAATCGAAAGGCGAAGGAGCGGAGTTTCAACCCCGGAGACAAGGTACAGATTTTACTTCCCACCGACATGAACAAGCTGCTGCTGAAATGGAAGGGCCCTTTTGAAGTCCGGGAAAAGAAAGGTGAAGCTGACTACTCTATGAACACGGTTGGCGGCAGAAAAATCTTCCACGCCAACTTACTGAAAAGATACGGTGAAATGGACAGCAGCCCACGAGGAGGCTTTTCGAAGTCTCAAACAGCATGTCTCTACGGAGCCGATACCACGGCTACCAAAGTCGCACCAACCATTCGTACTTTGAACGGACCCATCGGACACAAGTCTCGGAGCCATGCTCATGCAGGCCCACGAAGGCAAGCTCCACCCCACAGCTTATGCCAGCCGAAAGCTGCTTGCACGGGAGGCTTCCTATAGTACCATCGAACGCAAATGTCTCGCGTTGGTATGGGGAATTCAGAAATTCTCCATGTACTTATATGGAGTACATTTGTCCAGACAGACCGCCAGACTCTGAGTTATATCCAACAGGCAAAACAGCGGAACGCTCGAGTACTTCGATGGAGTTTACTACTCCAAGAGTACCAGTTCACCATTACGCATATTAAAGGTAGCGAAAACGTGGGAGCCGATTACTTGAGCCGGATATAGTTCTTGAGGTCGGGGGAGCTTGTTTTTTTATTCCTTTCGTCGTTTGTTTTCTGTTTCTATGTGCGTATTTCATTGTATAAGAAGTGTATTTTGAGTTATTTACTTTTTGCTTGGTGCATTGGTTGTTTTACATGTTGTAATGCACATTGAAGGATTTCACTACGGTAGAGGAGCGCACCTGTTCCGTTTTGTTTCGTAGTATACATTCGTGCAGTGTATTCTGTATTGATGGCTGCCGTACACAGCTGTTTCTTTTTCCTGTTTGTATGACGCATTGATATTGTTGCGTGTAACTGAAGCTGGTACTCTAACAATTGTTTTTTTTCCTTTTGGTTGTTACTTTGATGCACTCTGTCTATTTATGTTGTGTATGAGAAGGACAGTCCTCATGTCTCCCTTGTGTGTGGTGTTTTGTTCCTTGTTGTCGAAAAATTCCCCTCCATGTGAGCAAATGTTATGAATAACATTCTGAAAGTGGGGGGCAATGTCACGGACTGCCATTTTTGCGACCCGGCGTCACGGCAATTCACGGGCGCCGTACTTCCCCGCTGACGATGGGAACGGCGGGAGCATGAAAGAGAGCCGGGAAGTGCAGAATGGGGTGCTCTTCTTCGAACGTCGCCGCCGACGTTTGATCCTTTGTACCTGCGGCGGCGTCTGCAGGGTCGTGGAAGGCCACGATGTACTCCGAACAAGGATTAGACTACGGGACGCACCGGCTGAGAGCCAGTCTCACCGTTCCCACGGGAAAATTTCTGGTGGCCAAGCCGTATGACATCACCCCAACAGGTTGTCACTCGCTAGTTGAGGGCCCTCTCCCAATTAAAAAGGGGTGGGGTCAAAATATTTTTGGAGCGGAGTTTCCATCAATTAAACGCGCATGATTGGACCCATGTAGAGGTCTCTTGTCCCCAAGGAAGAGAGCGAGGGGACACGAGGGGGATTTAAGCGCAGGATTTTGCTCTGCTAGGCAGGCTTTTCGCTAACCAACATGGTTTAGAAACAGATCAACAAGTATCTCTTCTAGAAGTTTTTAGTGTGGCTCTGTATCGGCTGGCCACCTAAACTTAGCCGTTCGTCTAGTTGTGACGCGAAATTAACGTCTGCAACGTAGACATCGGGACTTCGCCTCGAGTTAGCTCAACCTGCTCGAAGTCACCTGCAAGCACTAGCCTCCCGGAGCCACCAGCGTTGCAACACCGCCGACATCGCAGTCGTGCCAGAACTCTCTTCGACTTCTCGCATCCAATCGTCGGGGACGCAACGCTGCCGGTCATCACACGTATGCCTTCACCTGTTTATATCTTCGAACTTTCTCCTCCGTATTTCTATTGTTGTTAGATTGTGTAGTGTGTAATAGTTCTCTCTCGTAAGCTGATTTATTGTTCTTTATATGTATTTTTTGTTGTATCAAGTGTTGATGTATTTTGTTAGTTGTATTCAAGTGTTGTAATAGATCCCGTGTGCTGCATTATCACTAGAGTAAAGTTTGTTTTGTTTTCTCACGTCTCTGATCTCTTCACTGTCTCTGCTATATCCTGAATTGTTTTTAGAGCTGTGACAATGAAGATTCACCACGCTCAGCATTCAAAGGCGTTTGAAGCAGTTAAAGCGTTCTTCAAGACGCATTTTGTCCGCTATAAGGCTCAAAACTCTTATGTAATCATGAGGCATACATTTCGAGATTCAACAATTGGGCACGTGCATTTCTTGTCATCTGACAGCGAACTCTTAGCATACCCCATAGGCGTATCAGCTGAGGGGGAGAAGGGGCAAGGGGGGCGCAAGCCCTCAGCTGAGAAAAATTAGGGGGGAGGCTGAGGCCCCCCCCCCCTTTTCGACAGTCGTCACTGTTGGCTGCACGCAAGGGAAACCAACTGAGGTGAAGTTTTCCTTCACCATAGTAATATCTCAATTATATTGTTCCGAAGAATTGAGAATTTTACGAGGGAGCGTTATAATATAGTCGAATTTTCCCACAATTTCTGCTGGAACGATTTTCCTATGGTAGGCTCTTTGCGGTACGGGCCGCCTGTGCGGCGCTTTCGCGCCTTGTGCTGCATGTAGCATTGCAGAGTAGGCTAGCGCTGAACAGGGGACCCATATCATTACATCCCTTATTCATGCTTTTATTTTGCCATGACTGGCTGATGCAGCTGTACGAATGGGAACGAGCAAACTTTTTGTCGACCGGTCAAAGCATTTCCTGCTTCCGAAAAGTAATTTTCCTTCATCGAAAAGGAATAGCGTCACCGCTGCTCTGTCGAAGCTGCTGTGAGCCGATGAGTGTTGCGAATCTTTTTAATAGTTTTAGTTTTGCCGTACTGTAAGCGCCAAAACAAATCTTCCCACTTTAATCTCCGATAAACCTGATCAGCCTTGCTTACGGTAACTTGGAGCTATCGCTGCCGCTTGCGAAGTGGCGACGAATAAAGTTGCAGGGCAAGCTTAAAAGTCGTGGGAAGCTCAGCTTTTAAGCTTGCCCTGCAACTTGACCAGGAAGACAGTGAAAGACCATGGTTTTGACCACTGAGGAGGCATAATGAAGAATCAGGCTAGTTGTTTGGTTGGTTTTCATTCAAGATGAATTGTCTTTTGCATCTTAAAATATAACTCGGACAGCAAAGAAGCACGCATGCAGCGCTCCTTCTTTCCCTCTCTTCCTTTCTTTCTCGGTAAGGGTGAGTTCACAGAGATGCACATGCACACAATCTGCTAAAAGATGTTATGCTGCATAACGAAACTTTTTTTATTATACTAATAATACTACATTTCGCCATAAGTAACCGCTGCTAATGTCGTTGGCGGCTAGCCTATTCGAAATACATTTTCAAGGAGATGCTCTCCGGCGACTCCAAAAAGCTTTGGCTATTATTCAGCACTTGAATGCGCTGTATTAAACACTACGACGTTCCAGAGATTCGTTACGCCATGTAACAAGCAGGCAATTTCATGGCATCCAAAAAATTTTGAACGTCCAAGAACTATTGGTAAACAATATGCCGTATTGAAAATAGCTCATTCTCCTTTTTTTTCACGTGGTCGTGCATAAGTGGTCATTACACGACGGATGATTTCCACGTCATTTCTCGCCTCGCATAGCAAACTGGTGCTGTGTGCATGGCACAGCATATTTAGGCCAATCATGTACAGCTAACGACAACTTCGAAAGGAAGTAAGCAAAGGTAGTTCAAAGGTTGGAGTATATACGTAATCTTTATCTCCTTGTTATAAATTCAGACCGCTTGCAATGTAACCACACTCACTTTGCAGCGATTTGATGCCTGCCTAGCTCTCACAAAGTAGATTAAAGACCTTGCATGGTTCAGTGGTAAAATACATGACTGCCCACGGAATGCTTTGGTTGGATTCCGGCTAAGATCCTGATGTTTATTCTTTGCAGTCGTCTGATCAACTCTGCCGAGGCCTATTTTTAAAGGTTCTTTAGTTTAAATAACCGACTGTTGTCGTCGCTTCTAGGTAGATACAAACAATAAGGCACATAGCCGTATAATGCAGCCCGTGGTATACGGGTATGTGACGTACACGACATGGTTTTCACGTTATTCATGTCTGAACCAGACACATATCATACCGTCGTATTTCCCTATGCCGATTTGGGTCTATACTAAAGTAATGAGGCAACTAAGAGGGCAGGAAGACGTAGCTGGCCAGATAGGTAGATAAATATATAGAAATGGTTAAGGCATCTTTGGTTCTCGAACGATTGATTCGCATTTTAAAGAATTCATTGAGTGATACAAATATATACTGTTAGGGAGTCTGCCATCAACATAAATGTATTCACGCGGAAAGTTGTGAGGTAATGCATAAAAAGCGTCGCTTCTTATTCGATTGCATGCATGACACTCATATATATGTTGTCCCAGCGCATGCTGCCTAAGAAGTGGCTGTCCCTGTTTTGCGTTATTTAATAATGCTCTGTGCATAAAAATTCACATAAAATGCAAGAGCAATCATGAGGGTACACACACACACACACACACACACACGCAAATATATATATATATATATATATATATATGTCAAGTAGATCCTCCAAGAGAACGGTAACAACGGAAGTGTTTAATTCGACAGTTTCGGCCAGAGTCTGGCCTTCATCAGGAGTCATGGTACATTCTGTTTGCGCTCACATTTATAGTATTTTGGGTAAAAAATGAGAGGGAAAGAACGAAAAAAACAGAAAGAAAGAAAGAGTTTGAAAAACGAGAGAGGAAAGGATATCCAGAAAGTTCCAGGTTCCACTGTGCTTCGCGAGTGGCGTCGTCAGTGTGTATTTTCTTAGTATTGCGTTCAGTGCAGTTTGGTGGCGGTCCCTTTATTGTAAACGGGGCCTGGCTAAGGTAAGGGCTTTGCGTGTCGCGAAAAATGCTTTTTTTATTATTATTTTTTATTTTTTAAAGACCGTCACTAATTCGGCGTCGGAGACAGCGTTCCGAGGCTCCAGGAAGTCGGCGCGGGAGAAAATGTTTCTTAAGGCGCTGTCTGTCGTTTTGAATGCTATTTTGCTCTGCGAATCCGCGTTTGGGGGTTTTAATTGTGTATGGGGTGGCCCTTCTATATGTCGGGCTTTGTTGTCGAAATGCGGGAAGGGTTTCCAAACTGCGAGAAAGGACGTTTGAAGTGATTGCTATTTTGTACTGGGAAACCGCGTTCGGGGCGTTTAGTTGTGTATGTGGATGTCGGGCTTTGTTGCCAAAATCGGGGAGAGGTTGCCAAAAGGCGAGAAAGGACGTTTGAAGTGATTGCATTTTGTTCTGGGAATCCACGTTCGGGGCTTTTAGTTGTGCATGCGGTGACCCTTCGACAAGTCGGGCTTACAACTATTGTTCGGTTATTCAGAGAAATAGAAATAGACGACAGTGGTTCACTGAAACACGCAAAGATATTTGTAGTTGTCCAGTCCTCGTCGCCGCCACAGTGCCGCGAAATCTTGAATTGTTATGATTACAATTATAAACTTATATATACACACATACACCCACATACATATGCGCATATACATAAGTACATATACACATATAAATGCATATGTATATATTATAGTGCTTTGATTGCTGCAAGTGTACCCGGACTTTCATTTATGCCTTTTTCGAGGGTGTTAAATCGGTGTATGAGGTATGATTCACGTTGTTCACGTTCCCGGTTTGATTTAAATCCTGTTTCTAAAAGTGTGACTGACAATTTGTCGAAGGAGTGGCCGGGAAGGTTAAGGTGTCTTGACAGAGGTAGATTCGGCGCTGATTTCGCGTGGGCTCTGTGATTATTGAAACGAATCCTAAAGGGTGTTTCCGTTTGTCCGATGTATTGCATGCCGCACACGTTGCATTCAAGTAGGTATACCACATTAGAGGAATCGCATGTTAGATTTCCTCGTATGTTAATTGAAAAGTTGGATTGTGTGCTGTTTGCCTTGCCTGTATCTCGCATCGCTTTGCATACAAAACATCGAGGCTTCAGACAAGGTCGGCATGAACTGTCGGAAGTTGAAGTATTGATTTGGGAGTTTACAAGTGTGTCTTTGAGGTTGCGTGTTCGTCGGTAAACGACGCCAGGAGCCGATGGGAATGCACGTTTTAGACGTTCACTTTGTTCCAGTATGTTGTAATGTCGTTTAACATACTGGAACAACATACTGGAACATTACAACATACTGGAACAAAGTGAACGTCTAAAACGTGCATTCCCATCGGCTCCTGGCGTCGTTTACCGACGAACACGCAACCTCAAAGACACACTTGTAAACTCCCAAATCAATACTTCAACTTCCGACAGTTCATGCCGACCTTGTCTGAAGCCTCGATGTTTTGTATGCAAAGCGATGCGAGATACAGGCAAGGCAAACAGCACACAATCCAACTTTTCAATTAACATACGAGGAAATCTAACATGCGATTCCTCTAATGTGGTATACCTACTTGAATGCAACGTGTGCGGCATGCAATACATCGGACAAACGGAAACACCCTTTAGGATTCGTTTCAATAATCACAGAGCCCACGCGAAATCAGCGCCGAATCTACCTCTGTCAAGACACCTTAACCTTCCCGGCCACTCCTTCGACAAATTGTCAGTCACACTTTTAGAAACAGGATTTAAATCAAACCGGGAACGTGAACAACGTGAATCATACCTCATACACCGATTTAACACCCTCGAAAAAGGCATAAATGAAAGTCCGGGTACACTTGCAGCAATCAAAGCACTATAATATATACATATGCATTTATATGTGTATATGTACTTATGTATATGCGCATATGTATGTGGGTGTATGTGTGTATATATAAGTTTATAATTGTAATCATAACAATTCAAGATTTCGCGGCACTGTGGCGGCGACGAGGACTGGACAACTACAAATATCTTTGCGTGTTTCAGTGAACCACTGTCGTCTATTTCTATTTCTCTGAATAACCGAACAATAGTTGTAAGCCCGACTTGTCGAAGGGTCACCGCATGCACAACTAAAAGCCCCGAACGTGGATTCCCAGAACAAAATGCAATCACTTCAAACGTCCTTTCTCGCCTTTTGGCAACCTCTCCCCGATTTTGGCAACAAAGCCCGACATCCACATACACAACTAAACGCCCCGAACGCGGTTTCCCAGTACAAAATAGCAATCACTTCAAACGTCCTTTCTCGCAGTTTGGAAACCCTTCCCGCATTTCGACAACAAAGCCCGACATATAGAAGGGCCACCCCATACACAATTAAAACCCCCAAACGCGGATTCGCAGAGCAAAATAGCATTCAAAACGACAGACAGCGCCTTAAGAAACATTTTCTCCCGCGCCGACTTCCTGGAGCCTCGGAACGCTGTCTCCGACGCCGAATTAGTGACGGTCTTTAAAAAATAAAAAATAATAATAAAAAAAGCATTTTTCGCGACACGCAAAGCCCTTACCTTAGCCAGGCCCCGTTTACAATAAAGGGACCGCCACCAAACTGCACTGAACGCAATACTAAGAAAATACACACTGACGACGCCACTCGCGAAGCACAGTGGAACCTGGAACTTTCTGGATATCCTTTCCTCTCTCGTTTTTCAAACTCTTTCTTTCTTTCTGTTTTTTTCGTTCTTTCCCTCTCATTTTTTACCCAAAATACTATAAATGTGAGCGCAAACAGAATGTACCATGACTCCTGATGAAGGCCAGACTCTGGCCGAAACTGTCGAATTAAACACTTCCGTTGTTACCGTTCTCTAGGAGGATCTACTTGACTTATTGCAACGCTACGGCCATTTCCGCCACCATGCCTGCCTATATATATATATATATATATATATATATATATATATATATATATTTAAGGGCTTGTTTTTTGTGTTTTGACACAATATTAATGAGATCTAATAGACAATAATGCCAAAGAATGTATAGGGGAACTTATTAGACCGAATCGTTATGCAAATGTGAAGAAAGAAAAGTGGGTTAAAAGATAATTTGCCGTGGGCAGGAACTGAACCTTCGACCTTCGAATAACGCGTTCGATGCTCTACCACTGAGCTACCACTGCGGCTATCCCCCCCCCCCGCCCCTTTATTGGGTTTATATAAGAACTTAGACGTGGGAGTGTCAGTCAGCGCCACCTGTAGCCATGGGGGCGAGTGTGGCACACTCTTTATGAGCCTGTTTGGCGTCACGTAGCACGTAAACTTATTATGAGCTGGCAGCAGTCCCTTGTGTACAACCTAACGGCACCAAGTCTGCCAGTATGCACTGTATGCGCTTAATGCCTGACTCCACGCAACCGTCGCATCACGTCAGCGCAAGGCTTTTTCACGTAGCGCCATGCCCTCTCCCTATAGGAAGTGTGGGCGCGTGGCTACGCGAAGCCTCTCTCTCTCTCTCTCCACATATATATATATATATATATATATATATATATATATATATATCGCGGCCGAATGCAGACAATCAACAGCATCGTCGATGCATGGTAGCGGAGCGGATACACGTCTTTCTTTGTGACGGCGTTGAGACGGCGGTAGTCTACACAAAATCGCCAAGAGTTGTCTTTCTTTTTTTACCAATATAACAGGAGCTGCCCAGGGACTGCTTCACTCTTGAATAACGCCTTTCTGCAGCATGTCGTTGACCTGATCGGCGATCACTTGCCTCTCTGACGGGGATACGCGATAGGGTTTCTGGCGTATCGGTGTAGCATCTCCCGTGTTGATGCGGTAGTGCATACGGGATTCGGGCAGCATGGAACAACGCTTGTTTTGAGCGAAATCAAAGACTCCCGCGTAGCGTGTAAGCACCTCCTCGAGGACATTCTGCTCGGAAGAAGGCAACGACTTATCCATCATACGTTTAATCTCGGCTGAGTAGTTGGGCGCAGTCTGACTGATAGCTGGAGACTCTGAGACCATTCTCACGTCAATTGTGGCCTGCTCCTCGAACGCACCCAGTTTGAATCCGGCTGGTAGAACAACAGGCTCTGAGGCTGCGTTGAGCGCCCACAAGCAAGCATGTCCGTCGATGGCTGTAAGGAGAGACCATGGGACCAGCACATTCTTCTTGATGGCGTTTGCATGATCAGGCTCCACAAGTCTAGTGCAGGGTCCTGAGCGGACTGAGAAGAGCATACGAGTACAGACACTGCTGTTCGACCAGGGATCATCACATATTCAGATAACGAAAACGCATCGATGGGCAGAGTTGGAAAATTGTCAACTATTGCAGCGGGCAACGTACTTCGTAGAAGAATCTCTCGAGTTCCACAGTCAAGCGTAGCACCGCATTCATGAAGTAGGTCTATCCCTAAAATGACGTCATCAGTTGCGCGAGCCAGTACAGTAAATTCAACTCGGAAATTTTGTCCACCAATCGTGAGTACAACTGAACAAATACCAGCAGGGCATAACGGTTCGCCTCCAACTCCACGAAAAGTTTCTTTACGATTCCACGCGAACATAACTTTGTGACCTAAGAAACGATGTTTGAAACGAAGGCTCATAACCGAAACAGCACTACCAGTGTCTACAAGAGCACGAGTATCTACACCCTCTATACACACACGCACTTTGTTCATCAACATCCCAGCAGAAGCAGGAATTGGCGAAACTGACCGTCCCGCGACTGCACCTCCATCGGTCGCGTTTCCCAGCCTATGCGGGAAAGGTTATCGACGACGCGGAGACGGCGACCGGCGGGACCGTGTCGGAGGCGGCGTCAGGCTTCTCTCGGAGGCGGGGGACTCGCTGCGAAATTCGTTAGGCCATTGCTATCGGGGACGGTGGTCGGCCGGGTGAGAGGTCTAGGTTTCGTGCATACGAGGAGGGTGCGTCGAAAAACTTGGCGGCACAGGCGTTTCGTACATACGAGCCGGATACGTCGAAAAACGTGGCGTTGCAGGCGGCCGTCTGGGACAGAAGCGCGAAATATGCCCTGGGAGATGTATAGCAAACGGGGACTTGTCGGCTTGCATTAGCAGGAGCAGAGGTGGCAGAAGTACGCGGAGACGGGTCGTGCTCCGCAGGAACATTTTGTGATGACGCATAGTAATCTTCTGGCAGAGGTCTGGTTGACGACGGTCGGAGGTCCGCAGCGGCACGTCGAGATGATGACATCCGGTGGTGGCCGCGACCCGTCGGGGAAAACGGAAGCCGCGGGGTAAAATCTGCAGCTTCTGTGCGTGGTCGGTTTTCGTTGTGGCGCTCTCGCATCCAGTAGGGAGATGGTTCGGGGCACGCGGCGAACGAGCATTGGTGGTGAACGTCACCTGCTTGAAGTCGTACGAGCTCTTCTCGAACTACCCGACGTACGAGGAAGGGAATGTTTTCGCAGGTGGCGACGCACATACTTGCGACAGTGGGAACATTGTCCAAGCACCCGAACTTGGGTAAAATTCTCCGTGTCTTCAACGCCTCGAATGCGCGACACTGCTGCCTGAAAATCGAAGGAGTGTTCAAGTTTTCTTTCGTTATCAAAAAATTGTACACGTCCTCGGCGATGCCTTTTAACAAATGACCGACTTTGTCTTCGTCAGACATATTTGCGTTGACAATCCCGCAAAGCTTCAATACTTCTTCAATGCAGGTTGTGCACGTCTCGCCGGGCAACTGAGCCCTACGTGACAGCGTTTACTCAGCTTTCTTTTTCATGGAACTCGTGTCCCCAAAGCAGGCCTTCAGTTCCTTAACAAATATATCCCAAGTGGGGAGGACATGTTCATAGTTCTCAAACCAAAGCAAGGCTGTCCCGGCAAGGAAGAATACTACGTTCACGAGCTTCGCCGATGCGCCCTATTCGTAGTAGCGGCTCTTTCTGTCGAAGTGTGTTAGCCGAGCGTCCACGTCTTCGTCAGTTTTACCTGAGAATATTCGTGGCTCAGGTGCCCAGTTGTCTGGTTGTCAAGGTCGACGGCCACCTTATGCCGTGTCGGTGGCACTGGTGGATGCAGCAGCGTGGTACGTCAATGGGATTGTTGTGTCATCGTTCATGCTGATGTTGTCCGGGGGTAGGCCAGCTAAGCGTCTGCTTCTTCGAAGAACTTCTGCTGCGGGGTCCAGGATGGCAAGTTACCCAGCACCTCCACCAAAGCTGTTACTGATGTGATGGGTTTATTTAAACCGAAAAATGTCAGCGCTCTACCGTCACTGCCGAATCACCATCCCTCGAGAGCGTCCGATCTCTTCTTCTTCTTCGCCCTTTCAGTCCGCATTACATTTCACACACCACACACACACACACACACACACACACGCACGCACACACACACGCACGCACGCACGCACGCACGCACACACGCACACACACACACACACACACACACACAGACGTACTATGGTATTGGCAAATGCTGCTATGAAGTAGACAATCGCCGAACGTAGGCTCCGAAGACCCCCCCACCCCGCCCGTGTTCAAGAGATTTTTACCTCGAATAATGTTATTTTTGCTTGATAACTTGTGGTCGATACATATAGTGACTTTCATGTGTCGCTTGGTTATGGTTCACTTTGATATGTTGAATAGAATGTCTGTCACAAACGAGCGCTCCGAAAAAGCACGCGCCGCCGAATTATAGCGACAGTAACGATACCAAGCGTAGAGAGGCACCTCAAGGTCAATGATAAAGAAGAAAACAAACATCCAAAGGCTCCCTGGGCGCGCCGTTTTCTCCTCCCCTCGGAAGCGTAGTTTGCTGACTAACCTCCTCATATCGGCGGCCGAGCAAGCCCTGGAAGGTTCTCGAGGGAAAGGGGCGTGGTGATGCAGAGTTGCGTCATCTGTCGCGGACGGCCCTCGAAACGTTTCGCGCTTTCCCCAGCCTTCACTGCACATCGCGCCGACAATAACGATGGGAATTTTCTGGAATGCAGCGCGAAGAGTATTTAACCGAGCAACAGAAATAGGAGTGGAGGAGAAGAAGGAATTTCACGCCAGTGTGCGTAGGGTGTTTCCGCCGTGTCTGTCAGCGAAGCCTCTTGTCCTCAGTGACGGAAGAGAAGGAATTTTGCACCAGTGTGCGTAGGGTGTTCCGCCTTGTCGGCGAAGCCTTTTGTCCTCAGTGACAAAGGATGAGAAGAAGAGGATTTCCACCTGAGGGGTGAAGACTCGTGCTACAAGCAGAAGAGTGGGAGACTACCACCAGAGAGCGAAGACGCGTCCTGCAATCGCAACACGTTGGAAGCCGACGTGTTACCGGCGAAGTTGATGCTTGGAGAGCGGCCAATTGAAGACGCGAGGTTTCCTGGAAGAGGAACTTCGGGGGCAGCGGAACGACAACAGCGCTAGACTTTGAGTGAGTGATTCTCGGAAGAGTATCATTCAGCCTTTTGTTCCAAGGACTTTGGACTGAATAGGTTTTCGAACTCTTTAGTCTTTAGGCGTCTTGGTTGTTCGATGCATGCGATTGCATTGTAGTGCGTATTGTTGTTTGTGTGCATTGTTTCGAGTGTGGCTGATAGTACTGTGTAGTACGTTGTTTGATTGGTGTCATATCGTATTCAACTATTGCCGAATGTGCATATTTGTGTATCGTTTTCATCTGCCATAATTGAGAATATAATTTTGTTTTGTTTATCAGATCTCGGCTCTGACTTGTTCTTTGGGCCACAGCCGGCATCCGCTGGTTCGCTAAATAGGACCACTTCTAAATTGTCCACGCTTTCGTGGTGCGGTTCGGGGGGGCCGATACTTCGGCCCTTGGAATTAGCCCGGCGATCGCCTCCCTAATTAACGGGACCAGTGACAATGTCCCAATATTGGAAAACTGTACATCTTGTATTGGAAAACTAAACATCTTGGAAGAAGTGTGTTTTGAATTAGTGCTACTTCTGCTAACTCCGGCGTACTTCTGTGGCAATTTAAATCTGTTGATCGGTTTTCGCTGCTCTTTTGGAGGGGATGGATGTAGACCACCCGGGCGCCTGCCGGCACCAGTGGCATCAGCGGCAGCCGTCTCCAGGAAGCGGATTGAACAAGCGAGTGACAGCGACAGTGAAGATACTCATGGCTACTCTCTCAGCAATGATGACTTTTCAGATGACGGTTTCCAACGTGTGCGGAGCCCCGAAGCGAAGAGGAGGAACGTGAGGACATCCTCATTCTCAAGTATTCAAACTTAAGTGAAGCGCCAACGTCGAACACTTATACCATCCTGTTTCTGCCTGCACGTCTTACCGTCAGCATGAAACGCCTTAACAGACAGTCTGTGTCGAGGTCTCTGGAAGTGCTTGTGCCAAATGAGATCACGGACATAAGAGTAAACGCCAGAAAGAATATACTGGCTGTTGACGTCCTGCACGCAAGTGCTTTGGGCATTCTGCGCAGTGTAACTGACTTGGACGGCAATCAGGTGCACTTCCATGTTCCGTTGGGATGTGATGTAGTAACCGGCGTGATCTACGACATAGATGTGGCTATTTCAAATAATGACTTACAATTTCTCGTCAAGTCAACAACTGATATTCCAATTGTTGATGTCATCCGGCTGGGCAAGTCTCGCTGTGTGAAGATTGCGTTTAAGAGCACATCCCTCCCCTCTCATGTTAAGGTGGGGTACTTCAGACATGCTGTGCGGCCTTTCATTCCAAAGCCTCTCCAGTGCAGTAGGGCATCAAACTGGGACATGTGAGCAGCGTCTGCGAGAGTTCAGTGGTATGCCACCACTGCGCCGAGCCCCATGCAGCGGATAAGTGCGTCGCTACTGTCAAGAAATGCTCAAATTGCAATGGATCCCATGAAGCCACATAAAAGGACTGCCCGCGTTTTCAGAAGGAAATTGCCATATTGAAGGAGATGGTGCGCGATCACTCATCTCACCGAGAAGACGCAGCTAAAGTCAGAAGGCGTCGTTCACGTCGACGTCGGTTTTCAAGGACGCCCGCTACCTCCTCGATGCGTTTTCCAGCTTCCTCATCATTAGCACCTCCTTTACCCCCCAGACCACATGCTGTGGGAAAGACTGTAAAGAACAAGGCCAGTGAGCATATCCCAACTGCGACAGAGTGACCTGCACTTCAAAGGGAAGCAGCATCAAGCGAACCGAAAGAGTTTTAAGACGGCCAGCCCGGGATCTCGGTTCGAGATCTTTCCAACCAAGACAGGCAAGTGACTACAATCGTGCAATCATTAATTGCCACGATTCGCACTCTACTGAGCAGCATACAATCTCCGTCTCCTAAGAGTGCACTGTAAATACTGGATGCAATGAAGCCAGTGCTTGCTAACATCGTATAAGCCCAATGGCTCAACAAAATCTCTTCTTCCGCACTGGAGTTAAAAGTGTGTCGATTTTTCAATGGAATGTCATAGGCATGAATTACCGTATCTCGGACTTTCGCCAAGTTGTTCGGGCCAATAAATTCCCTATACTTGTCATATGTGAACCAAACGTATCAACGCCTTACAGATTGTCCGGTTATGAAGCTTTTTGTTCAGCCACTTGCGAATAACGAAGCAAAGTAATTGTTTACATCCGCACGAACTTGACTTATGTTTCACCCCCATTAAGTTCAAATGACGACAATCAGTACGTGCGTCTTCGTGTGAAGAAGAATGCTGTTTCATTCACAGTTATTGGTGGATATATATCTCCGTCAGCGTGATTTCACTACGACAGATTAAAAGACATCCTAATGAGGACCGATGGGCCTTGGATCATCACCGGTGACTTCAACGCCCATTAGATGCTTTGGGGGAGCACTAGAATGAATGCCAGGGGCAGGAATATTGTTACATTCGCTTCCGACTACGATCTTTCCATCATGAACGATGGTATACCCCAACATATTTGATCTGACATTGGTGTCACGGTGTTTTTCTCATAAAGTTAAATGGTTATGTGATATTGAGACCCATGGGAGGGATCACATACCCACCTACGTGAAGATCGATGGAATCAGACAAAAATTCTCTTCCGGGGTTGTAATTGGCACTGACTGGTCGATGTTTACATCGCGTGTTGAAGACGCTTGCCAAGAAGGCCTTGCCTGCAGCCTGGAAAATACCATCGCGGAAGCTATGCCAGCGTCCAAATGTAAATTATCATTCTCGTCTAAAATAACACAGTTCGACATCAAACTGGAAAGATTACGAGCTATACGAAGGCGTGCTGAACGACGATACAGACGCACATAATCAATTTATGACCTGAGAGAAGCAAGACATCTCCAGAAAAAAAGATTCAACGACGCATTGACAAGCTGGAGAGCGAACGCTGGAAATCGTTCTGCGAATCTCTAGACTCTCATAAACCGCTATCATGTATCTGGAGAACAGTTCGTGGTCTTCGCTCCTCTTCACAACAACGGCACCCTTTTAAAGCTTTGGCACTCCATGGAAAAACAGAACTCGAGGTGGCTGAATTTTGCACGAGAGTTGCCGGGAATATTATGAACGAGAGCATCAACACCGTGATCGTTCCAGAGACTCGATTACCAGAAATGGGCATTCGATTCACCATGGAAGAACTGGAAGGTGCGTTAGTCGCTTCTATGCGCACATCATCACCAGGTCCTGATGATATTACGTAGAGTGCGTTGGGACATCTCGGACAAAAAGCAAGAAGAGAACTTTTAACATGCTTCTACAACTCCTGGCTCAGCGGCAGTGTTCCCCGAGAATGGAAAATAAGGCGATTAATACCACTTCTGATATCGGGAGGATCGCCATTGGACTTGACAGCGTATCGCCCTATTGCCCTCGCAAGCTGCCTCCGAAAAGTGACGGAAAGAATGGTTCTATTTCGTTTCGAGTGATGCTTGGAACGATACGCCAACTACCCTTCCTGCATGACAGGCTTCCGTCGGGGCCGCTCCTCCATCGACTGTGTCCTTGACTTATCGACATTTGGTCAGCAAGAAAGAGTCGCAAGCATATATCAGCAGCACTCTTTATTGACGTGAAGGGTGCATATGATGATGTAGCGCACGATACCATCCTCAAATCTCTTGCAGCAATGGGCATTGGTGGACGAATGTTTCTATGGATAATAGATTATATAACAGGAAGGGTTTTTTGGTGTGTGTGTGTGTGTGTGTGTGTGTGTGTGTGTGCGTGTGTGTGTGTGTGTGTGTGTGTGTGCGCAAATAGATGAGGGTAGAACTACTGAACATTATACGTACTGTGGAGTACCTCAGGGAGGTGTTTTAAGCCCCACATTGTTCAATCTGGCCCTCATCGGTCTGGTGGAGGTTCTGTCAAAGTCGGTGTGCCTATCCATCTACGCCGATGATATTGTCTTTGGAGTGCTGCAGTTACTCGCCATCAGTTGCGTGCACGAATACAGCAACCCTCACAACAGCCTACCTTCAGAAACAAGGCCTAAATATATCAACTGTGAAGTGCGCGTTGATTGCGTTTACACGCAAACCAATGACGCCATACCCTGTTTACAGCAATGGGCAGAGTGTCAAATATGCACGGGCGCATCGTTTCCTGAGCATGATAATCAATGGAAGTTTTTTGTGGAGCCCGCATTGTGCATACTTGAAGACTGCTATCTATTGTGCATATAATGAAATTCATGTGCGGGAAAGCATGGGGAACTTCTGTGGCCTCCATGCTACAGTTTTACAGGGCCCTATTTCTGGGTCTATTGCGCTACAACTTGCCGGTACTGACTAACACTTGCAAATCCAATACTCATTCATTGGAGAGTTTGCAGGGTCAGGCATTGCGTAGCTGCCTAGGACTGCCCTGATGCGCTTCGACTTATACCACAATCGTGCTTGCCAAAGACCATCCGGTCAGGACATATAGAGTTGTGGATTGCCTCAGAGCGCTCATTCGACATGCTAGCCGTGTCCCCGACCACCATTTGGCCCTTCTACCCTCCGAAAGACTACACACTAAACGAAAATGACATGAAATAACCTCAAAAGCTGGGTAAACCACTTGTCCTCTAGCGCACTACCTTTCCTGTTTTTTTTACCACCTACTATCGAAGTAAATATTTACTCTCGTGCTAACTGAGTTTTTGAACGTAGGAAGGGTAGTAAATATTTACCCCAATGAGGTTTTGAGTGAGTATAAAGAGAGTAAATTTTTACTACCTTCACAAGGTTTTTGAGGTGATTGGTGGGAGTTATTTCCGGTGGTAAAAAAATAAAAGTGAACAGGTGCATTCGCCCACTGTCGACAAATTTATTAAATATCGAATGATTGGCAGAATTGATGACACGTTTATTCACATACAAACAAACACGCACACACAACAATTGCATGATAATATACCACTCGAACAGACTGCCCACGTTACTCGACTGTACTTCGACTTAGAAGTGTGGCAGCTTGGGCTAGTTGGTATGGCATGACGATAGTTATAGTGCGAGAATAAAACGACGACACAGAGACCTTCGTGTCCTTCTTGTCTCTTTGCCGTCGTTTTGTTCTCGCGCTATAACTATCGTCATGTACTTTGACAATTTGGTATATAGAGGCACCACTTTTTGACTCGACTGTACTTTGACTTAGAAGTGTGGCAGCTTGGGCTAGTTGGTATGGCATGACGATAGTTATAGTGCGAGAACAAAACGACGACACAGAGACCTTCATGTCCTTCTTGTCTCTTTGCCGTCGTTTTGTTCTCGCGCTCTAACTTACCAACACGCCCTTTACCAACACGCCCAAAAAATGGCACTCTAACTATCGTCATGTACTTTGACAATTTGATATATATATATATATATATATTATATATATATATATCTATATATATATATATATATATATATATATATATATATATATATATATATATATATATATATATGGCACCCCTTTTTGACCAGTCGTGTGCTACCGGTAGGAGAGCTCTTTTTTTTTGCATCGATTAACAACAAAGGTTAAAGGAGCAAGCGTAAACTTGAGATGGGCTGCAGGACGATAAATGTCACACCGACCTTTTATTATAAATCGGCCCGATCTCACCTTTTCGATTATTTATTAATTACTTTGCACACCGGGCTCTTGGTCCCACACGTGTTAGCACTGCTGATGCGCACGTCCATAAAATGTACCTAAGCATACACAAACTATGGTAGCTCAATGATTTTCATTGAGCGACGGCGCACAAACACAGTAGCAGCACGTATTCATAACAACGGGCGTAGAAGAGCGGTGCACGCCTGCATACAAGCTGCTTACCGACGGCGTGCTAGGCCTTTTCGAGGAGCACGGCTATTCGATGAAACACAGCTGGCGATCACAGAATACACATCCTGTGCGAATTTCGTTGCCATTTCAGACACAAATGAACACGTGTCCGCTGTCTGCGGAGTCTTACGGGGACGGTGCGATGTACATATGTACTTCCAACGAAAGAGACGGCCCGTCTCGGTTTTCTTCGTGCTCACCGGCGGCCGCTAGTTGGTTCCGTCTGGCTCGTATCGGTTCCCGCCTTCGTGCTACATGTTTGAGAACAGTTGGCGCATGGGCGGACAATATGGGCTGCACTTTACTCCAACACACGTCGTCCTCTGTGGAATCAAGTGTATGCGATGCTTCATTCACCGCCCCGGCGACACACTCCCACTGGTCACTGGCGGCCGCGGCTCGGTACCGACGACAGAGTGAAGAGTTTTGTTTATCGCTTCTCCAGGAAGCAACCACGGACAATAATGACACCAGATTGATTTTGTTACCACTGGCAGGTCTTCGCGATTCGGCACGGAAGTGAAGTTTCCGTGACGTGCAGGTTCGGAGGCACTCAAAAGCGCATGGTCACTCGATGATGTAGGAAACACGTGGCATCCATCAGCTCAACCAGACACACAGATCCCGAGCTTCTTGCACCTTCTGTCTCCAAGCAAAAGCCAACTGTTTTCGAAAATATGCAGGACAACTTTCCACAGCAGGTTTTTTTTTTTGAGAGCCCCCTCCCTCTTTTTTTTCGTTCACATAATGCTGTCCTCGCTCGTTGTGCTTATGCTGCCCCCAATTCCAGTGAAAGTGCGTTCACTCGAGGTCAGTCATGAGGCATGACGATGCAAAAAAAAAATCTAAGTCCTCGCGTACCTTCAGGATTCCTTGAGAGCGTCACTATAGGGGGGTGTGGGGCAAAATCCGCCGAAGCAGCTGCACCGTGAAGTCACGTAGTAATAAACTCTGAAACGCAGGTTCAAAATCACGTGATAGAAAACTCCTTACGTGGTAAAACTGGGTTTTGACAACCTTTTACTACCTGCCTCAGAGGTGGTGGTAGAACTATGTCATGTACCATCTTTTACTCCAACTCGAGGTAGTAATTTTAAACGCGAGAAAGTTTTCAGGGGTTATGAGCCGCAAAAATCCCAAACTAGGGTAGTTTTTACTTACAGTGTACGTGCTACGTTTTAAGACGTAATATCCAAGCACCTAAACAGCATTCCATTAGGATATACGCCAGCTACGAGAAGTGCATGTCTCTTGTGGTGCCTCGACCAGCCGCAAGTACGTCTAGAAATTCCGGGTATCAAAACGAAAAGCAATCACTCCAGAATAGCAATGAAGCAAGCAACACTGCTATTATTATATCAGTTGTACTTGGACCGAACGCAGATATACACTGACGGGTCTGTCTCGTCCAGCAGCTCATCAGGTGCCGCTGTAATTCCGGCTGCAGCAATGACAATCAAATTTAAGTTGTCGCATATGACTACGTCTACGGCATCAGAGCTTGCTGCTATAAGAGCCGCTTTACAATATCTCGTTCAAGAGCGTCCAGGAAAATGGGTCATACATTGTGATTAGAAGGCAGCACTTCCGAGCTTGCTGTTTGCCATGCGTAAGAGGAATCATGAACAATTGGTACATGAAATAAGACATTGCCATCATGAAGCTCTAGCACGAGGACATGATATTCTTTATCAATGGCTGCCTGGACATATTAGTAATACTGGAAATCAATTCCAGTCCACCTGTCCGTCTGTTCACCCGTCCATGCGTGTCCATCCTTTATATTACTCGGTGACTTCAACGTAGACATCATGGACATTAGGGCTTATAACTTCGTCCACTGGTCGTCATTCACTTCATGGAGGTGCACTGATTTTTCTTAATGCTCTCCAATCAAAGTTACTGATGTCTGTTTGCACCATTCCTTTGTTGACGTAAACTTTTAATCACTTACAATTAAATGAGCTTAGCTACGTTTGATGTTAACCTGACTTGACAGTTACATCGTAGTACATATGTAATGTTTATAAGATTGAATAGCCAACACTACATCCCCAATTGACGCTTCGAAAACATTACGTTCTATTTAATAAGCAGTTCCGAGATCTGGCGCAGCTCTGTGGCACAATACTACACTATAAGAAGCAAACTCCTCCTTTAGAGGAGTAACTAACCTGCCACTCACATTGCACCCTTTTGGGAGTAACTGCGAAAGAGTAAACGAACTCTCGCAATTACTTCTCAAAGGAGCGACAGTTATTTTGGGCAGAAAAAATGTTAGGTTTCAGTTCTCTTAGCCAGCCTTTCGAAGTGCATGCAGGCATTTGATTAGATGTACTACAATCGATGTGAAAGAATGAAATTCAGAAATAAATGTTGGAACATTTGCAGCAAACACATTGGATTCGAACTCCCAACCACTCTGTCAGCATGCGCGTACACGAACCACTACACCATACCACCCTACGGCTCCGTCTGAAAGGAAACAGGCTTGCGTAGGCACTGATGGGTCGTTTGCACACGGCGCGAATATTCGTTCAATTACTTCAAAAAAAAAATGCAGATCCCGCGTACCTGGGAATTGACGTTATGCGAAGCATGCGGAGGGAAGGTGACCGTGTTGCAATATTTTATTGAACGACACGTCATCAAATGACGCTAAATATATGTAGAAATATTGCATGCATATGTTGAAGAGTTGCAGATGTTCGTATAACCAGTTGTTAGCACTTGCGCAATGTTATGCCTGCGAGTCCGCAGCGAACGTCCATGCCTCGGAAAAAGGAAATCTGTGTCAAGGCCAGCACGCGAGCCCGCCTGACGCGATGAACAACTTAACGGCGTCATCACGCGACGGCGCCTTTCTGCTGCGCATGTGCAGTGAGTCACCTCAGCCAGCGAGCCCGTCGAGCAAGCAACCGGCGCCTTCCTGTCTGGCGGGTCTGACGCAATGCCTGGCGACGTCACTCGTCCTTGGGTGCAGCCACCTGCAGCGCAGCCTCTCCAGGTTCTATGAGAAAGAATGACGCGGCCCAGCGGCGACTCCATTGAAAGATTCTGACTTCACGACCAGCGGCGCTTCTGATTGGAGATTTGGTTATTCAAAGAATCCACCCGGTGCATATATAAGAAGCCCTGCGGCGCGTCGCGAGCAGCAGACCTGTTGGAGAGCAGACATGTGTGTCAGAGAAGAGAGCTATGTGATAGATAGTTGAGCTATGTGTTAGCAGACCCATTTGAGAGCAGACCTATGTGTTAGAGAGGAGAGCTCGGCTCTTCGGGTCTCTAAGCTGTCGGCCGCAGTGCCGAATTTATAACACCACTGTATATATGCTGTACATAAACCTTGTTTAACTCACCGTCGTCTCGTCCGCTCGTCTATCAGCTCTGCGCAGAAGCAGTCGCGAGCTGAGAAACCTACGCTACCAAACGGTTGGTGACCTTTCCGGTGGAGTTCGAAGCAGTGGCGCCTTCGGGACCGTGTTGGCGTCGCAGTCTTTCGAAACAGTGGTTGCAGCGGTGAGATTCGTAGCGCCCTTCGTAACGTCGTCGGAGGCGCGCTTCGCAACAGCGGTTGGTAGCTGCGGGATCGGCCGGCGTCAGCGACATCGATGCGGTGAGTGCCTGATGTTTTCCCCTCAGTTGACCAGACTACTTACTCCAGCACAGGTTATAGTAGTTCAGAGAAGGTCTGTGTGAAGCATTGGTGAGTGAGCATTGATCATTTCAAGCCAAGTCAGAGCGCTTTGAAACCAAAGTTAGTTAATGCGGAGGGTGTAAACATGGCAGTGAAAAAAATTGCTTGCGCGTCTTGCTAGTAGACTTATAGTGGGTACGGCAAGTAAATTCTTGAACAGGGGCAAACAACAAGAGGCTAGTGTGAACGATGGAGAACCTTAAAGTGAAGGAACTCATCGAAATTTGTGATGAACTCGGCATTACCTTGGGCCGCGCGAAACGAAAGCAAGCGATCCTTGAGATCATGAAGGATGAGGGAGTGTCGGCTGAGGAAGTCGATGAGGCCTGGGCGGATATCAAAGCACGCCGCGAGGAGGCCGAAAGGCGAGAAGCTCGCGAACGTGAAGAAGCTGAAAGGCGCGAACGTCGCGAGCGCGAGGAGGCCGAGAGACAGGAGCGCCTCGAGTTGAAACGAATAGAACTGGCAATCCTACAGTGTTCGCAGGCGCCTAGCGTAGCTTCTCCGACGTTTCAGGTCAGCGGTTATAGAATTCGGGACCAATTACCACCGTTCGTAGTAGGCGAGGACATGGTGAAGTATCTCGTCAAGTTTGAATACGTCTGTGAGCGAAATGCTTTGGAGCGGTCTCTTTGGGCGCGGAACCTGTTAGCTCTTTTTCCCGGCGAAGTGTCCGACGCGATAACTTGCTTGTCGATGGAAGCGTTTCAGAGCTATGGCGAGGTTAAGGAAGTGCTCTTGAGACGTTATAAGTTGTCACCCGAGGTTTTCAGGCAAAGGTTCCGGTATGCTTAAAAGGGGAATGAGTCACACGTTGACTTCGCGTTTCGTCTCAAAGCCGATTTAATTGAATGGCTCAAGGGCGAAGGTGTTTATGACGACCGCGATAAAGTGGTGGAATGCGCTGCATTGGAGCAATTCTACCGCTGCATTGAGGAAGATGTCAAACTTTGGCTGCAGGAGAAACTTGGTGAAGTACAGCTAAACAAGGCAGCAGAGTTAGCTGAGGAGTATTATACTCGCCGAAAGCTGCATAGCAGGGCAGTGCGCGTTGAAAAGGATGAAAGGAAAGAGGGATTTTTAAAGAAACCTGATCAACGGAAACCCGCTCCGCACCGTAATTTCAAGAAGGACCCGTCTCTTACGAAGGACACTGTAGGGGAAGGACAAACGGAAGCGGAGAAATCGAGTGAGGTTCCTAAACAACGCACTGATACCACACGGGCGTTTGAATCACGGAAGCCACTAATCTGCTACAACTGCAAAAAGGAAGGGCACATCGCGATAAACTGTAAGCGAAAGTTTGCTTTTGCAACAATTTGAGAATCGAAAAAGAACATGCGGTTGTTAGAGCCGTATCTCCAAAAAATTAGGGTGAATGGGAAAACGTGTCGAGCACTTAGAGACTCAGCGGCAACCATGGACGTTGTCCATCCTTCATTGGTGTCTCCGGATGACTTTACAGGAGAATGCGCGTGAATCAGGCAAGTCGCCGAGGAGCAGAGTGCTTGCTTACCAATTGCTACGGTTGCCATTGAAGGCCCGTTCGGTAAGCTTCGCACCGAAGCGGCTGTGTCTGCCGCGCTAAACGATCGTTTTCCTTATCTTTTCTCCAACAACTCAGAGCAGCTTCTCAAAGAGCAGGGTAAATCGTTCTTCCCCAACTTAGCGTACATGGCCCTCACGCGATCGCAAGCGCGAAAGCTTTCACAGGAGCTTGATCTTGTTCAATGTGGTAAAGCATCAAGTGACCTTGGCGGCGAGTCGACGGAACCTCAGAGAGGAAATTCTCTGTGTGAGTCATGTGAGCAGTCACTCGAGCGGCCCATCGCCGAAGCGACCGGCGCGATTTCTGTAGCAGGGGGAGACGACATGGCGCCATTTTTTAGAGGGGTGCAACGCTCTCGCCTGTAGCGGAAAGTTGGAGTGAGCTGTCGAGGGTTGATCGAGAAACGCTCATTCGAGAGCAGCGTGAGGACCTCTCGATAAAAGCGCTAATGGAAAGCGTAAACTTGGGAAAAAAGAAAAGAATGTTTCTTTTTTTGAGAAAGCAGGGCTTTTGTATCAGAGTTACACAAATGCGCGAGGTCGCAAGTATGAGCAGCTCTTGGTGCCACAAAAGTATCGTCGCCAACTATTGGAACTGGCGCATGAAAACGCATGGGCAGGGCATCTCGGCATAAAAAACACCAAGGCTAGAGTTTCCCTTGAGTTTTATTGGCCGAAATGCTGGAAGGATATCGAAGACTTTGTACGCTCATGCGACACTTGTCAGAGAGCGGGGAAATCCACGGACAAGTGGAATGCACCCATGAAGCTTTCTGATACCCATTATGAAGTGAAATTAGGAAGGCGGCCGAACAAAATTTACCACAGTAACTTGATGAAACCATACGTTAAACGTCAAGCGGTCGTAAATCTGCTGTTGAATGCTTCAGAAGAAGAGGGAGCAAAAATGTTTAGATTCAGTGATGTAATCGAAAGGGGATCGGAGGTAATCTTGGAGCAGTTGAACCTAGAGCCTAGGTTAAGTGAAGTCCAGAAGAAGGAGCTGAGAAGGAATGTTCCTTTTTATGAGAAATCTGGACTCCCCTATTGTAGTTACACAGATGTGCAACGTCGCAAGTACGAGCAGTCCTTAGTATCGCATAGGTATCGTCGCCTAAAAGGCCGGTTACTGAGGTGGAGCATGATACTCCAACAGCACAACTTTGACGTTCGCTACCAAAAAAAAGGAAAGCTAAACGGTAATGCAGACGCGTTGAGCCGTGCGTTTAGTTAGTACCTTCTCCACCTTTCGGTTTCTCGCTGGCGATTCGGGGCAAAATTTTGTCCTCATCACGGCTTTAGCTGAGCACTCTCGTCCAGAATGAGCTCAAGGAGACAACTTTATGTTATATTCTATTTCGTTACGTTGTTGTACATGTAAAAATTTGAGTTGTCATTTTAAGAGTCTTGTGTCCCACATGTGCCTTTTGATGTAGAGGGAACGAAATTCCGATAGACACGTAGCTAGGTGTATGTTGTACTACACTTTGTCTGGTGTTCTGTCGGGTGACCGAGGGCACTTGCTTGTGTCGTGTGTTGTCTGTTGTCGAACCGTTCTTGACAAGTTGCAGAACCAACGAAAAGTGCTGAAACCAAAGATCGCCAGAAGAGACGAGCGAAGCTGGCCGACAAGTTGTGGCGACAAGCCAGTGGAGCTGGGATCCGTCCTCAAGAATGGGATGTGTTCCCGGAACGGAGTCTGAAGCGGCATTCTCACCATAGCCCTGGAGGCGAACCTGGACGGACCTGGCGAACGAGCGCGCCTGACATCCTAGCCACGTGGAAGCAGCTCGTCTTTCCGGCGCATTGTCTGGCGGTGGGGGTGCTGTTATGCCTGCAAGTCCGCAGCGAACGTCCATGCCTCGGAAAAAGGAAATCTGTGTCAAGGACAGCACGCGAGCCCACCTGACGCGATGAACAACTTAACGGCGTCATCACGCGACGGCGCCTTTCTGTTGCGCACATGCAGTGAATCACCTCAGCCAGCGAGCCCGTCGAGCAATCAACCGGTGCCTTCCTGTCTGGCGAGTCTGACGCAATGCCTGGCGACGTCACTCGTCCTTGGGTGCAGCCACCTGCAGCGCAGCCTCTCCAGATTCGATGAGAAAGAATGACGCGGCCCAGCGGCGACCCCATTGGAAGATTGTGACCTCACGACCAACGGCGCTTCTGGTTGGACATTTGGTTATTCAAAGAATCCACCCGGTGCATATAAAAGAAGCCCTGTGGCGCGTCGCGAGCAGCAGACCTGTTGGAGAGCAGACATGTGTGTCAGAGAAGAGAGCTATGTGATAGAGAGTTGAGCTGTGTGTCAGAGAAGAGAGCTATGTGATAGATAGTTGAGCTATGTGTTAGCAGACCCATTTGAGAGCAGACCTATGTGTTAGAGAGAAGAGCTCGGCTCTTTGGGTCTCTAAGCTGTCGGCCCCAGTGCCGAATTTGTAACGCCTCTGTATATATGCTGTACATAAACCTTGTTTAACTCACCGTCGTCTCGTCCGCTCGTCTATCAGCTCTGCGCAGAAGCAGTCGCGAGCTGAGAAACCTACGCTACCAAACGGCTGGTGACCTTTCCGGCGCAGTTCGAAGCAGTGGCGCCTTCGGGACCGTGTTGGCGTCGAAGTCTTTCGAAACAGTGGTTGCAGCGGTCAGATTCGTAGCGCCATTCGTAACGTCGTCGGAGGCGCGCTTCGCAACAGCAACGATTCCAACTGGAACATGCGTGTTAGCAACACCAGAAGCTGATACTAAGCGCTGATGCTCGCGAGGATGCTCGCCCTGGACACTGCTGGATAAATCAACTTTAGCGCGGGCAACTAACGACAATTTACGTTAACCCAACATGACGGCTGTATCAAGGGAGTACATATGTAATGTTTATAAAAATTGGGTAGGCAGCACTGCAACCACTATTGACGTTTCACTAAGGTTGAAAAGCAGTTCCGAGACCTGGTGTAGCTCTGTGGTAAAATGCTTCATTGCCACGCAGAATGCTTGGGTTCGATTCCATCCGGACCCTGACATTTATTCTTTGCATTCGTCGGGTCGACGCTGCCGATGTTTATGTCTTAACGCTCACACGTTAGAACTGCCCATGGGTGCTCTCTTCGATTCTGGGTAGATACTATGTGTCAATCACCTGTGGCACATATACTCGCATACGAGCAGCACATACCCGCCTGTAAGTATGTGCCACTGTCTGGCGGGAAGTGTTTGACGACGTATGCGACGGGATTGTGACATTATTTGTGTCTTAACCAGCGCGTCATATTCGTCCAACCTCCCATGCTAATTTTGGTTCAAGCCAAGTAAAGGGGGTGACAACAAGAGCACCCAAACGTAAGCGGCTAGATACATAGATAGATATGGTCAAAATCACCAAAGTTCGCCAAGAAAGGCTACACATTTAAAACGGACGCTTTACTCCACAGGAAGGAAAGCGCTCCTCCTCACCGTGCCATGTGCAATCTTTTGCGCATATTTCGTCTTTTGCAGGAGCAAACAGGCATTTTCGGGGTAACTGTACAGTTCCTCTGGAAATTGTTGTAGAGTGTAGGTTGCCACCAACGGCTGCCACGTAGAATGCTGGGGTTTGATTCCTGCTGGGACCTTCACATGTTCTTCACATACATCGGTAGAACATCGTTCTTTACGATTTATCTCGAGTGCGGTTTTATTTTTTCTTGTTGAAAGCGATACCTAATTTGTAAAAAAAAATGCTCGCCTCAGCAAGATGTGTCCCCCGCTGTCATCTCTGTGTAGGGATCTACGCCACTGCCAATAGCTGCTCAATTCACAGCCCAGTAAGCAAGGGACCGAAAGCAAGCTTTTACGAAGTCATTGCTTCATTTTTAATTTCGCGTCCGTTGCGAAGCTTATCTTCTTTCGGGCTCAGCCTGTGTGGAGGGGACGGGCGCGGGATTAGGGCAATGCGGTGAAACATACGCTGGCTTCCCTTGAAAAGGACTCCTGCCAGCGAAAGTTGTGTTTGCAACATTTTCTCTGCCATTTATCTGGTAATCCCGAAATTGAATCGTGAATGCCCTTACGCATTGTATAATTATTGCTGGCCCCCTTAACTGAGAACAACTTTGAGTCAGTTTGAAACGCCCACCTAAATACTAAGAAACTAGCGCCCCACAGCGGGGGAGCACTTGTGTCTATGCGCACAGGGAGAGATTTCAGTGAAGAACGAAACGATGTGCATTGAGCGTGTCCCTTCAGGAAAAAAATAATAATATCCTCACCTCACTGAAGGGAATCGTGAGGAAATGCGAATGCATTGCGTAGCGTCCAAAACGACGTTCGCAGGTGACAACCCAGCGTTAGAAGAATAATGTCTTGTTTTTTTTTTCGTACACCATGCAGCCAATAGTGGTGTTTTTCTGTTGCGAGAAATGGACATCGTTACATCGTTGGAGTGCAGGGAAACTAGCAGCAATATAGAACTTGAGGAACGATTGGAAAATGAGAGAAGAGCGTTGGGCTAGGAAAGCTTTCAGCTACTTGTACATGAAAAATGTTGATACTAAATGGAGGAAGCGAACTCGAAAATTTTCAAGCAAGTATTTAGACAACAGCAGAATACAAGGCCAAAAGGAAACATCGGTTAAGAAGGTGAAGGAAACAGGCAGGGAAATGTGAAAATTGGGAATGCTTACGAAAGCATCACTGGAAACCTACCGAAGTTTCAAGCAGAAAATTGCAAAAGAAAAGATCTACAATAATTCTCGGGGTAGTTTTCTGCAGTGCGGGGCCAGAACTGGAGTATTGCGGACGAAGGCGTATCGAGCCAAATACGAAGACACAGACGTTTTGTAGTGCGTGTGGAGAGAAGGGAGAAACGGCTGAACTACGGCTGATACTTATCTGTAAACGGCTGATATTGTTTTGTAAACGGCTGATAATGTTCTGTAAAGGGCTCCACACTATAACCCGTGATAATGGCGCGAAATTTTCGAAAGCGTTGGGGTTTAGGGACATTGAAGGCAAAATGTACTTTAAACGGGTAGACATAACAAGGAAGAGACTAACTGATTGGTCGCTACATTCAAGGCACGAGTGAAATTCAATCCGTCAACAAATACTGATAATACTTTACGGATAGGTGGCGTAAGCCACCGCTCAATCTACAGGGCACAGCCAGAGCCATCCGTCCATCCATCCATTCATCCATTCATCCATCCGCCCATCCATCCGCCCATCCGCCCATCCATTCATCCGCCCATCCATCCATCCGCCCATCCATCCATCCATCCATCCATCCGCCCATCCATCCATCCATCCATCCATCCATCCATCCATCCATCCATCCATCCATCCATCCATCCATCCATCCATCCATCCATCCATCCATCCATCCATCCGCCCGTCCGTCCGTCTGTCCATCCGTCCGTCCATCCATCCATCCATCCATCCATCCATCCATCCATCCATCCATCCATCCATCCATCCATCCATCCATCCATCCATCCATCCATCCGTCCGTCCGTCCGTCCATCTAAATGCGGTATGCATTCCAGAGCTAGCGTGCACTGTTAAAAAGTGCGCGCGCCCGCAACTGTTGCCGACAGCTGCCAACGCCAAAGCGTGACATGGTGGAAGCTCCGGTTGCTAGAGACGGGCATGCCCGCAGCTGTTGAGAAGTCGGTGGACAGATCCCGACGGACGCCTGACATAGCCCGACCATTCTTGCAGCGTGAGCCCGACTAAGAAATGCATTCGCATTTGAAACATTCCTGACGTAAGCAGCCAAAACCACCATGAGAGCAGGCCGACAACAGAGCGAGTGGGTTGAACAAAATTCCTCGCCGGGTGCCAGTCGCGATATTGTGCGCGCCCCGCCAATGTTCTCTGACGTCGATAGTGCTCGCGAACTCGTGGAACGTCACATGGAGCCTCGGTCTGCCAACTCAGATGAGCGCCCACGTTTCAAAGACAAAGTAAATTATCTTAAAGCTAACGCCCTGCACAAACAAGCGGTAAGAAGTGTCCCCCGTATACAGGAAACTCGACCAACGCAAACATCTTGACATTCCATTTTTGGTGTCAGGGGTCCTTAAAACCCCGAAACGGCCACTTCTAGTTTCCACGATGTGCAATATCAACGCTCTACACACATCGGAGACAGACACCACTTATAAAATATTTCACTTTATTAGGTGTTTCACCGTGATCGCTGTTATGAGATCACAATTTGGGTCATGCGCAGTTGCCCACCACCGCCGGTGTCCGTAACCACATCGCGTGAAATCTAGCATTAAGGACACAGTGGGGCTCGAAACCCGGGTCCACTGGGTGCTGGACCAGTATTCTACCACTTAGACACGCTGGTGCTTGTTGGCAAACTTTCCTTACGCAGGCTTGATGTCGGGAAAGCAATCGTGTTAATACGACCTATAAAGCGTTTTAAAACAGCAAAAGTACAACCAGTCGTCCCACAATGCGACTAGCGTAGCGAGTGGGCTGTCCAATGCGCCAACCCATTACAAAAGCTTGTTCTTATTCCCCTATTACCTGTGGCGCATACCCACTCCAAGCATGATTGCTCATCGTCGTCAGCCACTACCTGAACAATTGGCACAAAATTACACGCAATAGTTTAGCGGGTGCCACGCTTCTCAGAAGAATGACGAAAAATGGCACAGAGAATGCAGGCCTTCTACCCAAACATTTTTATTATTATTGCCGTGGTGGGTATCAAGCAAGTGTTCTTGCAGTTGTTACCTAATGAGGCCGCTCTTCTAGCTTTCGCTGTGACTGTGCTGCGCCTTCCGCCTAGGCCTGGCGTTCATGTTACCCAACATCTGCAAGCCAGACTCGCCGCAATGGATATTAGGGAACTTTAGAATAGCGCACCGCGAGCCCTTGCGGTGCGGTCGCTGCTACTGCGCATGCGTCGTAACGCGAGTCGGCGTTCGCGTTCGCGGACCGCACGCAGAAAATTCGAAATTGCGTGCGGTGATGGCGGCCCGCATGTGGCCAGCAAGCGCTGGTTTCGAGGCTACAGTATCGCTGCGATCGTGCGTTGCGGTTCGCAGCAGGGCAAACGCTATTCTAAAGCTCTTATCGCACCCGCTTCGTCCGCAACGCCCGCAGCACTTGCAAACGGTATTCTAAAGCTCCCTATTAACCCGGTAAGTCAACGCAGTCGCAGTTAGGAACACGGTTCACCAATTTTGCGAAGTATTAGACTATGCGTCCTGCAGAACCTAAATCGCAGAAATCATTGTCGCTGGACTACAATTCATTCATTGTAGTGAAGTAACAAACGGCGAAACAAGAATGAACACAGGTTTATTGAATTTATACCCCTGTCTCACGGCCACCACCGAACTCTGTTAAACAAACTCCATCAACGTCAAGCTCCGCTAGGTAGTTGGACGGAGATAGAGTTGTATCAGGGTCACACCGCAATGGCCAAGTTACAATAGTTGCCGCGAGGGGGCTCAGCCGGCACCAAAGTATCTAAAAACGTTGGCCGGCACTGTTTGAGTATCACAGAACTATCCCAATTTCATCTCTAGGTGCTTTTTTGTGAATTTTCGTTATGCGGTTTTTACGAAAACACAATATTAAGTACGTCTGAATGCAAAGCCTTAAAAATATTTCAAATGGAAACACATTAGCTAATTGTAGCAATGCTGAAAGTGACGCTGGCCACATTGTGCCTAACGTTATGTTTGTTTACAATTGCTAGGGTTTACAATTCTAGCCACCCTACAATTGCACTGTGCTCGGCACGGAGGAATGGTGCTCGGCAACTAGTTGGTTTTGTAGCCCGCGTACCAAAGTTCTTGTGTTTCCTTCCCTCGTGAGCGCATCCCAAGTTGCCCGTGAACTAGGTCTGGTCCCATTACCCATTCCTGCGGTCATCGAAGCAGGTGAAAATGATGCAGCGCTGTCAGTTATTCCTTTCCCGGGCACACGCAAACACGGTGACAACAAAAACCGCACGCATGGACGATGTCTTCTACACCGCGCCAAAGAAACACACGTGCAAGGGAGCTTAATAGCGATGCCAGGTAATAGGCAGGCAGCCGGTACAGACAGAAATGCTCGAGCAGTTCAGCGTCTACAGCTCGTGCACACACTCGCGCTTCGCACTCTGAAAGAGATGGTCCCACTAGTCAGTGCCTTGAGAATTCCCCACTACAATACCCTGGCGACGAAGACGAGCCATCCTGGCGACTCAAGGTGACGGGAGAACAGGAGGGTCGTAGCAGGGCTTGAGGCGACTGACGTGGACCGTCTCACGACCAAGGTGGCGCTTGTCTGTGGACGGCTTGAGCGGTTCAGTCACATAGGGGACAGAAGAAGGGTGCTGTATGACGCGGTAAGGGCCTGTATACTTCGGTGCAAACTTGGGAGTCAGTCCAGGAGAGTGGAAAGGCAGTCGGAGCCACACGAGAGAACCGACGGGGAAAGTGTCCTGTACAAGATCACGGTCGTGGCGATCTTTTTAGTGGGCTTGATTATCTGCTGTGAAGGACCGTGCAAGCTGACGACACTCTTCGGCATGTTCGGCCATTTCAGAAACTGGGCTGAACTCGGAGGCATCAGGATTGTATGGCAGAATTGTGTCGAGTGTGCTGCATGGGTCACGACCATATAAAAGAAAAAAAAATGGAGAAAAGCCCGTTGTTGATTGAATCGCCGTATTGTAGGCATACGTCACGAAAGGACGGACAACGTCCCAATTGGAGTGGTCGGAATCAATATACATAGCGAGCATGTCTCCGGGGGTTCTATTGAAACGTTCCGTTAGGCCGTTTGTCCCGTACGGCATGAATGTAAGAGCTGCTGCAGAACTTCGGACAAAAATACGCGGCCCCTGTCACTCAGGAGCTCCCGTGGTGCACCATGACGAAGAACAAACCGATGCAAGATGAAGGTTGCAACGTCACGAGCACCAGCCGAAGGTAGCGCTGCCGTTTCGGCGTACCTTGTCAGATGGTCGGCAGCCACAATCACCCATCGATTACCACCAACAGAGCACGGTAGCGGGCCGTATAGGTCAATCCCAACACGGTCAAATGGGCGTGCAGGACATGGTAAAGGCTGCAGTTGACCGGGTGAATGAGGAAATGTCTTGCGCTGCTGACACAGGGAACCTGAGCGAATGTGTTTGCGTACAAACGTGTACATACCCCGCCAGTAGTAACGTTGGCGGATCTGCTCATACGTCTTTAGCGCACCGGCGTGTGCGTGTTGCGGTTCAGCATGAAAATATTTGCAGATATCAGACCGCATATGGCTGGGTATGACTAGCAGCCATTTACGACCCGCCACTTGATAGTTGCGACGGTATAACAGGCCATCCCGTATGGCGAAATGCGTTGCTTGGCGGCGAATAGCACGCGGCTAACCGGAAGTTGATGCGTCAGAAAGCATATTCAAGAGCGAGATAATTCAAGGGTCTTTCCGCTGTTCGAATGACATGTCTGTGACGCTGACGGCAGAGGGGGGAAGGTCAAGGGCTGATATTTCCGTGTCATCAGATTTCACGGATGATCGTGAAAGCGCATCTGCGTCAGATTTCGCCCCGATTGGTAGACGACGCGTATGTCGAATTCCTGGAGGCGTAGCGCCCAACGTCCGAAGTGAAGCCAACCAATAGAGTGCGTGATGGTCAGTTACCACATCAAAAGTTAGGCCGTACAAATAGGGGCGAAACTTGTTTAACGCCCACACAATCGCCAGGCACTCTTTTTCCTTAACAGAATAGTTGGCTTCTGCCTTAGTGAGGGCGCGGCTGGCATAGGCGACCACATACTCCGTAAAACCTGGTTTGCGTTGCGCGAGTATACTGCACCAAGGCCGACGCCACTTGCATCCGTGTGTACTTCAGTCAGCGCAGTAGGATCGTAATGACGCAGTACGGGTGGTGAGGTAAGGAGTTGGCGCAGTGTTGCGAAGGATTCGTCACAGGCTGCTGTCCAATTCGACAGATCTGCAGGGCCAGCAAGGAGTTTGGTGAGCGGAGCGATGATGGAATCAAAGTTCCGGACAAACCGACGAAAATAGGAACACAGGCCCACAAAGCTCCGTAGTTATTTAACTGTAGTCGGCGTAGGAAATTCGGCAACAGCACGAAGCTTGTCAGGGTCGGGAAGGATGCTGGCTTTCGAGACAACATGACCAAGTATGGTGAATTGTTTAGCCCCGAAGTGACATTTCTTCAGATTGAGCTGAAGCCTGGCGTTTGTAAGGCACTGTAGAATTTTACGCAGACGAGTGAGATGCGAAGTGAAATCGGGTGAAAAGACCACAACGTCATCAAGATAGCACAAGCATATGTTCCATTTGAGAGCGTGTAAAATGCTGTACATCATTCGCTCGAATGTGGCGGGCGCATTGCAGAGTCCGAATGGCATTATGGTAAATTCATAGAGACCATCCGGTGTGACGAATGCCGTTTTTGGACGATCAGACCCATTGGGACCTGCCAATAACCTGAGCGAAGGTCAAGCAAGGAAAAGAATTCTTCACCTTGGAGGCAGTCGAGGGCGTCGTCTATGCGGTGAAGAGCGTAAACATCTTTCCTCGTAATGTTGTTTAGGCGCCTGTAGTCTACGCAGAACTGGATCGAACCATCTTTTTTTTTGACGAGTACAACTGAAGACCAAGGACTACAAGAAGGCTTGATGACTTCACGCTGTAGCAAGTCGTCTACTTGTTCTGTAATTACGCGACGCTCCGCCGGGGACACATGATAGGGGCGCTGGCGCAAAGGAGTAATCTTCCCTGTGTCAATTGTGTGCACAACGGTGTTCGTTCTTCCTAGCACCGCTTGGGGAAAGTCAAACGAACGCCTGAAATCGTGCAACAGGGTAACAAGCTGCTCTCGTTGAGCCGGGGCAAGATGGCTGTCAATAGAACGGTGAAATGCATCGGACGACACGCTGTTCGAGGCAAAGTGAGGAACCAACGCGTTCAGCTCCATATTCGGCTTGGTGTCGAAGAAATTGGCAGGCACGATAGTACCTTCATCGATAAGCTGAATGTGGCCGAGCGTCTCGTTGCGGCGCAAACTGAGGGGGCGCGAGTTCGGATTGGAAATAAATATTCCGGTAGTGTCTTGACAAAACGCAAGAACGGCGAATGGCAGCGATGTGTGGTGGCGGCTACCGAAGATGTCAGATGGCGTGAATAAGACGGTAGCGTCAGAAAGTGAAGTGCAGCAGGCAGGGACAAACTGGGCGCTGAAAGGAGGAAGGTCTATGTCCGCCGCGACGACAAGGTTAGCCCCACTAGATACGGCCGCATCAACAAAAGGCGCATCACGAAACGGTAACAGCTCCACTTCGGCCCGAGCGCAGTCCACAACGGCGTGATGACGTGATAAGAAATCCCATCCTAGGATGACATCGGGGGAACATGAAGCCAACACGTGAAATTCAATGATGTACAACACGTCTCGAATAACCACTTTTGCCGTACATGCCGCGACAGGCTCAATTTTTTGGGCGCTCGCAGTGCTAAGAGAAACTACGGGAGAAAGCATCGTCACTTTACGAAGAGAGTGGCAGAGTCTTTGACTAATCACAGATATCGCGGCACTGGTATCGATGAGTGCAAGTGTTCGTACACCTTCGACGATTACATCGATAAGATTGGCGGGAGACAGGCGAGGACTTAAACGATTAGACGATGACACAGCTCGTGCCTCCGGAGCTGTGGCAGTTAGTTTTCCGTCTCAATGGAGGTGGGTCGTCGACGCATAGGCGACACAGAACGACGACTTGTTGAAGGGGAAGGCGAGCGGGAAGTAGAACGTCGAGAAGCGGAGGTTCGGGTGCCGGAAGCAGCTTGCGCATCGCGTTCGTGAACTTCAGGTGGCACGTGAGGCACGTGGTATAGAGGCCGGAACGAGTAGTCAGGGTATCTTGGTGCGTTAACTGCAAAGAGCCGACGACATAGACGTGCAACGTGACCTGGAATCCCGCAAAAGTAACATATCGGCCAGTTGTCAGCAGTGCGCCAAGGATTTCCAGCGTGCTGCTGTGTAGCTGGAAACGGCGCGGTGGAAGGTCGCACAGGTTGTGGCGTATACAATGGCAGACGAGGCGGAGGCATTGCCGCGACGACCGCATAAGTCAGTGGCGCGGCGACAGGTGCTGATGGAGAGGCAGGCGTAGGTAATGGCAACGCCTCGGAGACATGCTCCTGAATAGCCTGTCTGATTGTCGGCGTTAGGCGGTTCGTTGGTGCTTCGGTGGTCGGCAGATACGAGAGACACGAAAGCTGTCGTGCGACCTCTTCACGTACGTATTCTTTTATCTGCTCCAGCAGGGTGCTGCCACCACGGACGGCCAGGGAAGCGAGAGAGTCGTCTGCTGTCGTTGACCTCCGAATTGATGCACGTTGCTTGCGAATCTCTTCCAAGCTCTGGCACAAGGTCACAAGTTTGAATACGGTGCTTGGGCCCTTTGCAGCAACATTTGAAAGGCATCATCGTCTATTCCTCTCAAGATATGCCTGATATTGTCTTGTTCGGTCATCTCAGGGTTAAAGCGCCGGCATAAATCGATAACATCTTCAATGTAGCTAGTGAAGTTTTCACCCTGCCTTTGTGCTCGTCCGCGTAGGCGCTGTTCAGCACGCAGCTTGCGCACTGCGGGGCGATTGAACACAGCTGCAAGGGTGGTCTTGAAAGTGGCCCAAGTGGTAAATTCAGTACGGTAGTTTGTGAACCACAGGCTGGCGACGTCTTTGAGATAAAATGGGACGTACTCCAATTTCTAGGGGTCGTCCCACTTGTTGGCGGCGCTCACCTTTTCAAACAGCTGCAACCAGTCTTCCACATCTTGGTCCTCGGTGTCGCTGAAGAAGGGAGATCCCGTTGGCGCAGGGTGGTAGGTACGATGACCAGTTGAGATTGGGATGTGCTCTGCAGGGGGGTGCCTTGCTCGGTCGTCTTATCAGGGATTGCTGATGCAGTTGGCAGCTTCCGGCTTCGAAGTTCCAGGTTTGCGTACCCAGCACACTTCCACCACTTTGCAAGGGAGTTTAATAGCGACGCCAGGTAGTAGGCACGCAGCCGGTACGGACAGAAATGCTAGAGCAGTTCAGCGTCTACAGCTCGTGCACACACTCGCGCTTCGCACTCAGAGAGAGATGGTCCCACTAGTCAGTGCCTTGCGAATTCCCCACTACACATGTTATGAATGAGTACTGCAACAAAAGAATGTTCAATATTGCCAAAATGTATTTATTCTTGTCACCTAGGCAGTTTAGTGCTCGAATTTTTTTTCTGATCTGCCGATACTTGGAACGAGAGTACCTCGTTCCGCTGCTAAGGGAGATCCTCAAACGTCCTTTGTAAAATGCTCCGATTACCCTCGTTTGCGTAAGGGTTGCCGTGTGACACGTATGCACCTACCTTGTCGTAAAGACGAAGGAGCTAAATTCAGTGCGACGTCATGTCATGGACATTGACGCATGCGCTCTTGGCGTCAGCCGACATCACAACAATTCTTCTCCCTTAAGGGGACATCTAGAAACGGTCTGGTGCTTTGCAACGTCGGGTTGATCTGCGAAGTGGATTGTCCGGGGGTTCATTATTTTCGGCACACGATAGCAGGTCCTGTCTCGTGCTCTTCGACGTTGGTCGGTGCCGACACTTTCCCGTCCGACGGCGTTGGTGGCTGCCCCTCCAAGCGGTATCTTAGCTGATCTTCATGACACATAACTCCCTGTCCTCCGTTTTGACCGTGCTTAGGCGGTCACCCCAGGTAGTCTGTATCACTGTAGGTCTCCAGCTGGCACCTGCCCCATATAGTTCTTACGCCATACGGATTCTCCGGCCGAAGGTCTACGGAAAAGTGAGCCTGTGGTCGAAAAAGGTCATGACACAATATTTTCCAACAGTGAACGTGGTTCAAAACCAAGAAGCATGAAGCCTGGTGTCTTTCCGTTTCGGAGTGGGGTGCGTCGATAACGCAGTAACCAGTGGGCCAGGCGCGCTTTCTAGAGTCCCGTGCACATTTTTTCGCAACCCTTCTTTTAGCGTTTTAGCCCAGTGGATTGCCGCGGGTGATATGGAGGGGTCCATAGGTATACGACGCCATTGTCTTTTATGAATTGGTGGAACTTCCTGCTTGCGAACTGGGGCCCGTTGTCAAAAACGACTGTTCATGGCAGCCCAAACCTGCCGATTCATTTTGTATGAGAATCCACTACATTCGACAGTATTTGCCCTTCCACTGCATGGTGCAGCAAAGTCAACGTGGATTCTCGACCATTGCGCAAAGGTGCCCTGCCACGGAACCAGCTCTTCTGCGCGTGGCATGCTACTGTTTTGCTGGCACACTGCACATGCATGCACAATCTTAGCGACATCTCGGGAACCAGAAAAGTGCCCGAGACATTTTTCATCGATGTCATGCCTTGATGCGTATCGTGCAGCAGCTGTAACATTGATTTCCGATCGGTGGCGGGTATCATGGCCCGATGGCCCCAATAAGCAAGACCATGGCTGCACGTCAGCTCATCTTTCTTCTCGAACAAAGGCTGCAATGCTTCTTGTGTTGAGAATTTCCCAGGTCAGCCTTCGCGAATGTAACGCATAACCAGCTTGAGCATGTAACATCACGTGCTGTTAATTCGGCCAGTTCGCGCGACACCAGTCCAGATGGTGTCTGGATGGTTTGCGAAGAACACATACTCTCGTTTGTCTTCCGACATTGACTTCACTGTCTTGTCATCGTGTGGCATTTGCGCGGGTGGACGACTCAATGCATCGGCCACAATCACGTCATTCCCCGGTTCGACTGAATGGAGTACATAACCACCAAGTAAAAGAGCCCAATTGAAGATGTATTCGTGCCGCTGCCAAAGGTGGTATTGCCTTATCGGGGCTAAAAAGGCGCATCAGCGGTTTATTATCCGTTACCAATGTCAATTTGTTTCCGAGCAAATATTCGCGGAACTTCGTCCCACCGTACACCACCGCTAAAGCTTTGCGCTCAATCTAGGCATGCATAATTTCGCTTGGCTGAAGCGAGGGTGCAAGGGCGAAATCCGATTGGTTGGTTCATGCCATTCACTGTGATACAAGACCGCCCCAATGCCCGATGAGGACGCATCCTTATCCAAGATAAGTGCATTGCTTGGGTCATAGTGCATCAAAACCTGCATCTGTTTTATCAACCACTTCACTGCCTCAAAGGCATCCTCTTGCTTGGCTTCCTATTGCCACGACGTGTTCTTTCTTAGCAACTCTTGCAGCGGTGGAAATACGGTAGCCAAGTTGTCCAAAAGTGCATTGTGATACGTAACCAGGCCTAGTAGTGCACGTAGTTTCAGTGACACGTAGGTCGAGGCATTCGTAACAGCACGTCGATATTCTCAGTCTTTGGCTTCTGATCATAGGCGCTAATTCGGTGCCCTAGGAATTCCACCACGTGCAGATGAAATCTGCACTTCACTGTAACACATCGCGCAGTGTATCACTATTTACTCTTTTTTTTCTTGTGACCACCAGATCAGTTGACATGTACAGTGTCAATTTTTATGAAAGAGAACATGGCGCCGCGTGGCCTGCGTGCTCCGGCGGCTGCTGCCAGCGCGTTCAAGCGGAAGCGAAAGCAACCAAATTCTCTTTTCACGTCATCTCGCGGCAAGCAAAACAACCATTCGTTGCTGATATAGAATGGCGAGATTGCAGCCCCTCCCCCTTCATGGCGATCACCGGCTCTCGCGTAATCGCCTTGAAGGGGGAGGAATCGCAATTTGCCGCGGGTTCCATATCAGCAACGAATGGTTGTTTTCCTCGCCGCGAGATGACGCGAAAAGATGATGTGGTTGCTCTCACTCCCGCTTGAACGCACAGTCAGCAGCCGCCGGAGCGTGTGGGCCGCGCTTTCCCGTGTTCCCTTTCATAAAAATTGACACTGTATACCTGACAGACCTTGCAGTATCGTTTCCATTCGCTTCTGAAAAACCACCGTAGCTGACAAAACTCCGAACGGTAGGCGGTGGCATGCCACCAACAACTTTTTTTAACGTAGCTTGTATGCATCCTTCAAATCTATTGTACTGAATACTTCCCCTTCTCCGAGATTCGCAAATATATTATGTCTTATCTTCGGCAACGGGTATTGCTCGGTGTGGCATGCTGTGTTCACGGTCGATCTAAAATCACCACATAGGAGGAGGGCGAGGACGATGGGCGCTTGACGACGAGAACAATAGGCGCTGGTGACCTGTGTCAAAATGCCCGTTTCAACTAACCTTGCGATTCTTTCATTTGCACACTCTCGTATCGTGTATGGTACAGAACGGGCCTTGCAGAATCGCGGTACGACTCCCTGCACGCAACTGTAAATGGAACGGATAACCCTTAATTAATCCTAGCCCTGGCGCAAGCAGATCTACATATGCTTCTTTCAGTGCAGCAGCAATGAAAATTTCGTCAGTATTTGGTAGCTTACCGTCGTTGACGTCCACGTTGAGCACTGGGCCTCCGGCCAGCTGGAATGCTTGAATTATGTACCGCCCGCGTATTGGGAATTGCTGGTCCCGCATCGCACGAAAGAGAGAAAAAAGAGTGCGAGGAGGACGCCAGTACGAGCGTCAGGATTGCTCGCGCGCGTTCCCCTCTGGAGCTGCAGGCACTGCACCGTGCTCCCGACTGGGTTGCAGAAATTAGGTGCCTTTGCTCATCTTTTAACCACTACCACCACCACCACATCTGGAGCTGATGTGCTGGTGACGCGCGCGCTGGTGACGCAGCGACACCGACTAAACTTGCACACTTGCACCTCATTTTCAGCCATGCTCCCCGCTCTGCCATTGTCCCTCTCCAGCTAAGTGGTGCAGCCCTGCCATAATCCGTGGTAACGAGGGACGGGGTCGGGGATACACATTAGGGTAGCGATGAAAAGATTTCCGTTGGGTGCTCGAGCTGCCTATTTAGACGCCGCGGAAGCCTCTTTTTTCTTATGTGTTTCGTAAAGGGAAACGAAGAGAAAAGTGAGCCCCGTAACTGTCTGCATCAGTGTGCGGCACCTCAACAGTAGCTCACAAGGGATGGGGGTAAGGAGGGATTAGAAGGATAGGATTAAAAGGTATATATAGAGAGAGGAAGGAGAGAGCGAGGCGCAGGGACAGCGAGCGACGGAAGTAAAGAGAAGATAAGAAATGGACACGGTCGCAGGAGTCCGAGGACGGGGCACCACTCGACGAGAGCTCTTGTCGGCGTCAGGAGATGACGTAGGGCAAGTCCAGTCGGTCAGAGCTGCGCTGTCGTCGGAGATCGCGAGGGCGCAACCGGTCGGCACGAAATCCAGCGAGCGAGTCTCCGCGGAAGCCTCGGAGAGGGCATTGTTAACTCCCCCAAGATTGCCCGCTTCGTGGTTGTTTGATCTCCCGAAGACACGCCGATAGTCACTGTCGTCGTCGCAGAGTCACGGAAACACAGAGAAGTGTTTACGGCTGTTCCATCGTGCCAAAGCACGATGCCCTTCGGTGCCTTGGATAGATCGCTACCGTGCGGCGAGGGTAGACTAGTACACTGTAGCGAGGGCGCGAGCGAGTTGGTTTTGATAAGATGCCGATAGCACGGTGATGGTTTCAGTGAGCGAAGAGGTTCTGACTGTCAACGTGGAGTGCCTCCGCGACGCCTTCAGCACAGACAGCAGCAATGCAACTAATACGACATGGATCGTCGTATTAGTTGCCTTGCTCGTAGCTGGCGAGCCCCTCGTGCACATCCGTCCGTGCAGAGGTCGACAAGGAGGCGCTTCGCGTCAGATGGGCCGGCTGAACTGGCGTCTATTTCGCACGTAAATGTGCGCGTGGCTGCCATGTCATTCGGAACCGCGTCGTTGACCGAAACACGCTTCACGTTTGATGTGCTGGCGTCTAATTCAGACGTGAGCGTCTGGGCGTCTTTCGTGACAGCCGGAATCGCGTTTCTGCAAGGCTAGTTGGAACTGGTATGGTGTGTGACAGAAGCGCGATGCATATGTGATCGAAAGTTAGATGGTAATTTTGGAACTTTAATTCACACATGAGCGTCGACCTCGTCAGTAGTGGCGCGTATGATGTAGTGGTTGATTGAATAAAAAAAAAGTTACTCTTTTGCAACTTTTGCGGGTAGCACGATTCGTGTCCTGCTTGTCTATATGTCGTAGTTTTGTTCTCGCGCTATAACTATCGTCGGGACCAGCAATTCCAAATACGCATCTTGCCCACACAAGTTTGGGCCAAAGCAACTGAGGATCACCAGTGTCACGTTGACAGTTTTCCCAGCGTAGGTCACCGGAACTTGCAGCTGTCCTTTCACAGGCAGTTTTCCGAGGAAGCAAGTCAATTGGAACTACGACTTGCCAAGCTTGGGCCAACGGTGACGGTGCTGTATATGCGTTGGCCACGTTACTATTAACACCGTGTCTATTTGCACCTTCACCGGTACGCCTTTCCACTGTAACGTTTGCCATAATGGCCCGATCAGAGATGTCGATGACTCACGGAGGTGTAGTAGAAACTTTTCGTAGTCCTCGTTGTCCGAGGATGGTTCCTCACAGTGAGCTACGTTTTCTTGGTGTTGGTTGGATTTGCACATAGAGGCCAGGTGCCCCCGCCTCCGACAACGGAAACACTCAGCGCGGCGGAACTTACACTTGGTGGTCTTGTGGTGGTCACTGCCGCAGCAAAGGCCACTGGTTCTTGTTGCTGGACTGTGCCACCCGCCTTGGCTGCGGCCTCCTGAAGAACTGCCCCTCTTGCTTTTTTATCAGTGCATTGACGCTGTAGCTCATTTGTCCATTTCCCATCTGTTGTACGTTGCGCACCGCCATCTCGGCTGCTAGCGCGGCTCCCCGCAGCGATAGTGAGGACCGTGTCAGCAGATTACGACGAACTGCAGCATCCCGCAGGTCACGAACAAGTATGTCATGCATCATTCTATCTAGCGCCTGGCCAAAATTGCACCGTTGAGCCATCTTTCGTAACTCGACAATGACATCACTCGTTGACTCGTCAGCTTGCTGATTTCTTGTGAAAAACTCGATACGACTCCGCTATCTCGTTGCCTTTCAGCGCAAAGTACTCAGTCAATTTTTGAACTGCTGCTTCGTATGTCAGATCCTGAATCTTTTCAGGCGCACAACGGTCTGCCAGAACGTCTACAGTCTTGGTACTCAGGGCGAACACCAGCAGAGCCTGATGCTTCTTCGGATCGACAATTCCATGGGCATCTAAGAAAGCTTCTAATCGCACCTGATATGATTCCTACTTGTCATCCCCTTCGTCAAAAATAGGTGGCCCTGCATGCGTCGCCATGCCTTTCCCTGGCCAGGGCTGTTAATCACCAGCCACTGAAGTAACAGACGGCGAAACAAGAATGAACACATTATTGAGTTAGTCATTTAAGTAGGCAACTCCAGTATGATGTCATGTCACTGACATTCACGCATGCGCTCTTGGCATCAGCTGACATTACAACAGTAGTAATTAAGCAAACTGCGAGCGAGTGACCACAAATAACAGATTCCCCTTCCCTTAGCACCTTAACGCTTTTTTTTTCATGTATGGATTGGAGGAGAGGGTACGAAGCATAGCCATACGAGCCCTAAGGATATTACTATTTGACTTCAGCCTACCCCCCCCCCCTCCTCTGTGTTTACGAATTGCTCATCTGAGCTGAAGCTATATCGTGAGTTGCAGTCCACCTGATGTCAGACATGTGTTGACACGTCGCTGCGAAGCCACCTCCTCGGTACGGAAACAGCAGGTGCTTTTGTCGGGTAGCGGCATTAAAAATATACTCAGTGCATTGACTTCTTAAACACTACAACACTGTAGGCTTCTCCTCGCCAAGTGTTCTTATTTGGAGCAGCAAGCCGCCAAAAATGAATCAAGTTTCGTACCAGTACACCTTCAATGGAGAATCCTGCGCAAGCGTATCTTTGCACTTGATGATCAGTTGTTATTATGTTACTGTACATCTACAGTGAGTGATTTCTAGCAGAGAGCCACCAAGAGACACCACTGCCACACCATGACATTTTATTTCAAGTCTTCATAAAACAATTTTCATTAAACACTTGCTTCCAGCATCGAATCAACAGCTCCCACATGTCTACCTCGATCTTGGCTGGAGTAACGCTTAGAATGAACACAAGCGCAGCAGGCAATAAAATAGGAACTAATTTGCAAGCACGGCACTGAATAAAGGCCGCTCATTCCACTGGTAAAAGTGGCGATACGCCATTTATAGAGTTGATAGAAATTGTAAACCATTTTGTTTGACTAAATTGTATCACCCATGACATTGCATCTCGTGCATTTGGGAGCCAATCGTGAAAAATAAATTATTGTTTTTCATGCTTTTTGCCTTTGATTCTGTACAATGCCACTGTCAGCTGGATGCACAGGTGGACATTATAAGTTTGTTAGTATACAATAAAACAACACACAAGGCAAGCAGCCTACAAATGGTTCAGAGTTTAAACTGCATTAAACATTTAGTGTGCCACGTACTGCACAATTGTTTACTAGTAATCAAGGATTACACTTCACTGAAAAGTGGGCAGGCTTGCAATGTGGTAACTTTAGGTGTATAATAAAAACCTTTCCATTTGTTTGCCCATTCACACCTTTTAACGTTACGGTGTTACTATGTATGCTGATTTATACTACGCAATGCCTGAATTGCAAGAAACTTCTGTACCTACACCTGCAATATCTTGCAAATAGACGGCACCATATGTAAATAAAACTGAAAAGTATGTGCAAACACTATTAAGTCCAGTAAGCCCATCATCAACACAGTCAGGATGCTAAATTTTTCTGTATAGAAACTAAGGCTCTTTTTTTATCCCCTAATAAAGAAGCACTTATGCAAATAAAAGCACGTAAAAAACGTACACGGGTTCAGCTACACTCGTAAAATTATGAATTGCTGCTTTGCAGTGGATTTGTTTTAAGCTTCTCCAAGCAAACGCAATGTTATTTTTAACTGCATTTTGTGCCTGTGCTAATCCAACCGTTTCTCCAGCCACGAATAACCGATAAGCCCATGCTGGCAACACTGCACCAAGCCGAGGTAGTACTCCCATGCCAGTGCATAACTGAACGAGCTGGCACTGAAAAGCCAATAGACATCCGCCTGACGGGCAGGACCAAACACACAATAACAGCACATGCCTCAACCCGAAATCTGGCAACAGGATAACATGACACTTAAAAGCACGCTCACCTTCCACACACAATACACGTGCTATTGCACCAGGATGTGTCGGTTGGCTGAGCGTGAGAGCACGAAAGAGCACAAAAGAAATGTGATGCTATCTACAATGTCGTTGGCATGTACACTCTCGGTGCTTGAAGCACGTCGATATACTCGATTAGTGGCGACGGAAACGAGGTAACTCTAGAAAGTGCAGCAAGGTAATGTGCGTCCTTCGAGAAGCGCCTGCCAAGATGCCCTCGAAGCAGTCTTCAGCGACAGAAAAAAAAAAGAAGTTAAGCGGACAGCCTTTTTTTTTCCAAAAGCTTTGCCTCCTTTCTTCTTATACCAAGCGCAAATGTTCAACACAGTATCGTTGCGCTAGTGTAGCTCACCCAGTTTGCTGGTGACTGGTGCAGAATTTGATTGTGCTGTGGCACTGTTGGTTTTGGTAATACTTGTCTATACGTATGTTCATGTGTAATGTGTGATTGCTCATTCCTAGCACATGAGCCTTGGAAACTGTGTTTGTGTTTAGAAAAAAGTCAACGAGTACAGTGTTAAAACGCAATGACTAGGTGTGGAGTAATGCTCGAAACTTTTCAACAGCGTTATTAATGAACTGCTTTACTAACTAGCCTGATACTTCACTTTGCCAACAGCATTCGTACTATTCCTCTAAATCAAAACGGTTAAATAAAAAATTATGTATTTGGATTCATTGAGTATTCTGATTAACAAACTTACAATTTCTGAATGCTTTCTATATTCACCTATTTATAGCAAACATGTTTTATTTATTTATTTTTTTACACGAAAATTGGTCAGCAAATTATATAGCCTTATAGTTGAATACGAAATAAAAAATCATTTCCTGTGTTAGTGAAATACCTACAGTCAGAGCTATCATCTTAACCAAGCGCATCGTAAAAAAGCAGCAGCAAGTTTTGTGCGGTACAACGGTGATGTGTCACTTTCCGGATTATAATCATGAAAACTCTTTCAAAAGCTAAAATTACTTCACGAAAGTTTAACTAAGAAAGTCGCGCTGCTCTCGAAAAACGTAAATCGCAAGACAAACTGGTAAAATAGCTAACCTAGGCTAGAGCCTTTGCTTTGTTGGCGACTGCAGCGCGATGGTTATAGAAAGAATATAAGACGCGATGAGTGCATCATGTTACAGTTGATAGACAACGATGAAAAGTGGTTTAGTATAATACTAATTTTGTTGTCGGTCGTTTGACAGTAAACTATGAAGCATCATCATATTAGGGGGTGTAACACATCTTTGCGATAAAATTTGGAGCGCATTAAAATCTGGTGTGAAAGATACTTTACGTTCGGCCCGTACAAACTGCGTGAGTGTCAAAATCTGGCCAATACTGCGAAATGAGCCACTGGCCTCGTCTGGACATTTTTTTTATGCCTGCTTCGATTGAACCCATCAAACAATTTGATTAGCGTTGGAACTTGACTAGAGGAAATCCTGTCATTTGAACACCCCTGATTGGTTTCGATCGTTCTTGCTCAGAAGTGTATTATTGGGCTCGTGTGGCGTTTCAAAACCTTGGCAAAGTGTGTCACCTGTGTGGTTTTCTGCACTGACAGCGCAATCTTTCATAGATGTACATACTGCACCATGACAGTTGCAGGTGTATGTGTCGCACTCGCCACAATGAAATTCAACGGTACGTAAACCAGATGCTATCCAGAGTACACCGTTCAGACAGGCCTTTATAAAAATTACACCAAATGTAAAAGTTTGTGCTTTGAATATAAGCAAACGACTAAAACAAAAACTGCACATTCAGTGAATGTAGCCTGCATTAAGACACACTCCATGGATTCACTGGAAAGATTAAAAAAAAGTGAGACCGGCTTATTCGTGCCACGTGCAAAGCCAACAGTTGGCACAATGAAAGCAAACATTCTAAAACCTTGGCAGTAGACATTAGATGAGGGCTGTTATCAAGAGGCGATGCTCTTCTCATGAAATATTAAAATTTCTTTAAATTAGTAGTAGTGGACGTAACTTCTACCAGAGTGTTACGTTTCTTCAAGGACTCAACTCTACAATGTTTACTCCTATTGATAAGCACCGCAAGACAGACGTCAACTCAGCGAAACTTCCGACACGCTACGAAAAATCACAGTCTGTCTGAGAAATTAGAAAAGCTGAGGCGAGGCAGCACAGTAATCAGATAATTTTCAGTGCTGCAGTTTTCAATTTCTAAGGTTACAACTCTGCAACGACAAACGCTAAAAAGGCGAGACATGCAGTTTACCTCCAGATATTTTTTTTCTTTGGTTGTCAAGACTTGTCACAGCATTTATGTTTGAACATTCGCCATCTTTTTGCCAGAAACAAAAGGACATTCAGCAGACGTGATGCCCCAACGATGTTTTAATCATAAAAACTGTAAAGGCGGTGGTAAAGATGACAATAGAAACTCGTTTAAGCTGTTCATGATTAGGCCATACAGAATTCTACACAAGATTTTTTTTTAATGATGAGTTACATATCTGCATGTTTGGTTCTGTGGTTCTAAACAGCTGCGCATAAAGTTTATTGTCAACACCAGTAACATTAAACCAAGCTCGCTTTTGCGGAGAAGAAAAAAGCGTTCACGTCAAAAGTTTCCGTGTAGATTCTTCACTGGTATTCTTGAGCGGCAGACACGATATGCAATTCGTAAATAGTATTTGGTCCTTGACTGCGTTTCAAGAAGCGAAAATTGCTTCTGTGACGTTAACCGCAAATCCTCTTTCGAGCATCCACACCAAGAATACAACTATGTCTGATTCTGGCATTGGTTACCATTTGCCAACTGGCATCAATGCGATAGAGACGAGAGATTTCTTTTGCTTGTAAGGCGTTAATCCAGTACACCAACCCAGTCCACTAGTTGAACTGAGGATGCAGAATCTGGTGCCCGTTTCGACTGTTGCTCTCCCTGACTCCAGTGTGCCACCAGTGTAGAGTGCACTCTCCGAGTGTCGTCTGTGTGTTTGTGTGGAGTGTTTTTCACGTGTTCAACTTGGTTTTTGGTCCCATTGAGTGCAGAGCTGCAAGAAGGGTCGCCCGAACAATCGCATTGACAGCGTTGCAACTACCGCAACGCTCTCCGCAGGGCCCCCCCCCCTCTCAAAGTGCTCGAGAAAAGTCGTTCCCATAACCCCTTTGTGCAGTACTTCCCTTGCGAAGACGACTTAAACCATCTCAAAAATGGGGAGGATGCAAACAACAACATGATCCGGTAAGTTTGGTTGCGTCGTCTGAGCAGGTACACCTGCTCGCTACGAAAATGCCGCGAAACTGCCAACGTATTTACCGGTGATGGAGGGATTGACCGAACCTGACTTCAATGGTCCCATGTAGCATCTCCGATAAAATTAGAAAGAAAAAAAAAACAAAAACAACTACGCTACTCTGTGTTCTGGTGACGAAGAAGAAAGAAGCAATCACCATGCGTGCATGGGAAAGCACCTTGCATGTCTTGATGCTTACATCTCTTGGTTACGCTAGTTATCTGTCCGAAAGCCTCAAACACCTTTTTGTGTTCCACCTCTGCTCATCCTTTAAAGCGGGTCAGACCACTTGGAGCACATTTGTTCTCGTTGTATCAGCCGGCTTCTGTCGAGGCTGTTTGCACAATCGTCGTGCATCAATTTGAGAGTCTAAAGAAGCAGGTGAGAAAAATACGAGAGCGTCTAAGTAGCAGAAGAGATGCCATGGCCTTCAACAAGAAAAAAAAAAACATCTCTTTGAACACCATCGAACAACGCAACAAGTACTCCGCTGTACTCGACTTCTACCTCGGCACCAGTTTTTAGACGACGTGATAGTGCAAGTGATAACGTTCCCAACTAAAAATGACAGTAACAAGACACTAAAAGAAGGTGCGAGGTACCTACAGTGAAACTGGTGAAGATCAAAAGAAAAATAAAAACACACCAAGCAACGACACAACTTCAATGGCACCTGCAAAACCGTTGCTTCCACATGATCCGGGAACCTGCCCGGAGGAAAAAAATAAAAAACAAGAAATTCATGAACTCACTTCAGTTGCATACGCAAAATTAAAGAGATGTACTGTCTTTTTTTCCCCCCATTCATCTGGATAAAGGCACGCTTGCACAGCTGCATGGATTGTGTTTGTAGGAGTGTTAAGATCAAAAAAGAGATGAAAAACAAAGCGAGCTGTACCCTTGAAAACGTGTGCACCGCAGGCGTGCCTGTTTTTGCAAGGAGAAAAAGATTTCCCAAGTGCATTGGGTGGGCAGTGACTATGGTTTCACATCAGTCTTTTTTTGTCTTGCACGAGGAAAGGCCTCACGTGGCCTTACCGGAGGATAACACGGCTTCCACAACACGCACGAAGGTGACACCTCAATGTTGCTGCACGCACTTCACCGAACGGCACACCACGTTTTCACCGTCATCACGACGATTGATCAGTCACGGCGAACAGTGACGCCGGTGGCGTTGTAGTCGTCGGACTATGCTTGGGGCTTGGAGCTGCCGTCTCCAAGACCGACGTGTCGAGGACGACGAGTTCAACGGTTCCACGGGCGTCACGAAGCAGTTCGACGGCTTGCTGGTGTGACAGCCCTTCCAGCGAGTGTCCGTTCACCGACAGAATGGCGTGTCCGCGGCGCAGGCGGCCGTCGCGAGCCGCGGCCCCTTCTTCAAACACTGTCTTTACGTAGATGGGCAGGTCGCCGTGCGGAGACCCCGCACCTCCGACAATACTGAAGCCCAGGCCTTCTGAGCCTCGTTCTAAGGTCACAGTCATGGGTCCGTTAGCAGTGCTGCGTGCGAAATGGGGAAAACAAAACACGTGCGTGTAAGGAGCCCAGCAACGCTTCTCCAAGTAATCATAAAATGACTTTACTATCGAAGTTTACTTCTCATGAATTGACTGCAACAAAAATTTTTAGAATGCGTGAAGAGTAAGCAAAGTTAGAAGGAATAGTCAGATGCTCTAAGAGCTTTCCCTATTCCTTTGCCCCAGAGAACGCACTGAAAGCTACACAGGAGATGGGGGAGGAACGAACAGGAAAAATTTCTGCGTTTTCTTTGAACCTGCATGCAGCCAATTTATTAACATTGCATGCAGCTCACTTGACTGCACAACAATCTGCTGCGGCGTGTGCACATTGTGGCATACCACAGCGGCCGCAATGACTATGTGGGTCACTGTTCAAATCAGCCAATGGTCACGTCTTCTGAGTATCTGCTGTAGTTTATTTAGATCTATCTGTCCGGAGAAGTGCGAGCAATGTCTAGCTAACTTGAAACTTAAATAGTGAATTCCCTGCCACATGCTGCATTATTGTGTTTGGTTCACATGCTCCCAGAATTTACCTTAATTTATTGGTTTTTAAAGGCTGCTAATATAGCTAGTAATTTCTTTTAAAGTCGTTGTTGTCCCGGCTACTGTACAGATCTCTGTAAAACTCCTCCGCTATTTTAACTATCCTATCCATATTGGTAGTTATTTTGACTTCTTTGTCCCTTAGTGCATACATCCGATTTTTGCCTATCCCAAGATTCTTCTTCACTGCTTTGACGCTTCCTCCGCTTTTCAGAGCATGTTCAATTCTCTCCATGTTATACCTTCTTACATCGGATACCTTACGTCTATTAATCAACTTTGACAGCTCTGCCAGTTCTATTTTATCTGTTGTACTTGAGACTTTCATGATTTGACGCTTCTTAATGAGATTCTTTGTTTCCTGGGAAAGCTTGCCAGTGTCCTGTCTAACTACCCTGCCTCCAACTTCCACTGCACACTCCGTAATGATGCTCGTCAGATAATCATTCATTGTATCTATGCTAAGGTTGGTTTCCTCACTAATAGCCGAGTATCTGTTCTGAAGCGAGACTCTGACTTCCTGTACTTTCCCTCTCAGTGCTAGCTCATTGATTGGCTTCTTGCGTATCAGTTTCTGTCGTTCCTTTCTCAAGTCTAGGCGAATTTGAGACCGTACCATTCTATGGTCAATGCATCGTACCTTGCCAACCACTTCCACATCCTGCATGATGCCTGGGTGTGCACTCATTATAAAGTCTATTTCGTTCTTATTTTTGCCATTAGGGCTCCTCCATGTCCACTTGTGGTTTCCTCATTTTCGGTAGAAGGTATTCAAAATCCGTAAATTATTGCGTTCTGCGAATTCTACTAGTAGCTCTCCTCTGGCCTTTCTAGTACCGATGCCATAATCTCCTACTGCTTGGTCTCCAGCCTGCTTCTTCCCTACCTTTGCATTAAAGTCTCCCATCAGTATTGTATACTGTGTTTTTACCTTACTCATAGCCAATTCCACGTCTTCATAGAAGCTTACAACTGAAGCTTCATCTTTAATACTATAAGAACTAGCAACTAGCAGTAACCCAGATGACACTCCACCAGTAATGACAGAAGAAGTCAGAAAAGCTTTGGAGAGCATGCAAAGAGGCAAAGCTGCAGGTGAGGATCAGGTAACATCAGATCTGCTGAAAGACGAAGGACAGATTGTGTTAGAAAAACTAGCCACCCTGTTTACGAGGTGTCTCCTGACGGGAAGAGTACCAGAGTTTTGGAAGAACGCTAACATCATTTTAATACATAAGAAAGGAGATGACAAGGACTTGAAGAATTACAGGCCGATCAGCTTGCTCTCTGTAGTATACAAGCTATTTACAAAGGTAATTGCTAACAGAGTAAAGAAAACATTAGAATTCAATCAACCAAAGGAACAAGCAGGATTTCGAACAGGCTACTCAACGATTGACCACATTCATACTATCAATCAGGTAATAGAGAAATGCTCAGAGTATAATCAACCACTATACATAGCCTTCATAGATTACGAGAGGACGTTTGATTCAGTAGAAATATCAGCCGTCATGCAGACACTGCGGAATCAGGGCGTCGATGAAGTATATATAAACATCCTGGAAGAAATATATAGGGGATCAACTGCTACCATAGTGCTTCATAAAGAAAGCAACAGAATACCAATCAAGAAGGGTGTAAGGCAGGGGGACACAAAAATGGTAGGTGTAACCTTAAGAGACAAGAAGAGAGCAGAGTGGATTAAAGAACAAACGGGGGTTAAGGATATCATAGCTGAAATCAAGAAGAAGAAATGGACATGGGCCGGGCATGTAGCGCGTAGACAGGATAACCGCTGGTCGTTAAGGGTAACTAACTGGATTCCCAGAGAAGGCAAGCGGGTTAGGGGGAGACAGAAGATTAGGTGGACAGATGAGATTAAGAAGTTTGCGGCTATAAATTGGCAGCAGCAAGCACAGGACCGGGTTAACTGGTGGAACATAGGAGAGGCCTTTGTCCTGCAGTGGACGTAGTGACGCTGATGATGATGATGATGTAATTTCTTTTAGTGTATCCTCTATTCTTTCCCTCCCCTGGATGTATATACTGATGAAATTTTGCGCCAAAATGACTTATGAGTACTATACTCACCAACAAAAATTGGTCACAGATGGAGCCATTGACTACAACACTCATCATAATTGTGTTTATTTACGCTAAATGGCCATATTTATTCATGTCGTGCTTTTTGATTCTTGGCCTTCATTTTATTGCCATCTGTGATTGTATCGCCATGTGGTGAAGCCATCTTCAAGCTATCCTTTTTATGGAATCGGTAAAATGGAAAAACCCTGTTGAATTGAAAGAATGGTGCAGTTTTATTCAGAAAGATAAGTTCTACAGATTGAGTGAAAGGAATTCTCAGGAAAATTTGGTACAACGTTCTTCTTTTTCATGGTATGGAACAGGTTAAAGTGCATGGCACTGTATATGTGTATTCCTACACATAACTATGCAAAGAGTTTAACACTCAACCATCTACAATGCAGCAGCATTAACCTCGCAGAGACAGTATAAGAGCCTACCAAGTGATATAAAGCGGGCATTGTCAGTGTTATAACGGACTGCCCCAATGTGACTATCTTCTGAACCACAATGTCACGACGCAATAATCGCTTCACAAATAAAAGTGAAAATGGCTGCAGGAGAGCTGTTTAATAAATTACCATAGGTGATGTGAGGCCTGTTACAAACATCTCCTATAAAAGTGAACCGCTAAACTTTGTAAGTGAAATTGCCATTCAATCTAGGGTTTTGTACAAATACACGAGCACTGCAGAGTTCACTATGTGGAAGTTAAGCATAACCAGAACATTTCTCGGAATGTCACAAAAAGTGTTTGCTCTAATAGATTCCACTGTAACTGTATTTGTCCCCATGAGGACTGTCCTGGGGCTGAACTAGCTTCCTTATGAACCAGATTATCTTGCATATAACCCACCCCTTCATATAGCTTGCACACCCAACTAGAAACCACGGAAAAATAAAAATGAAAAAAAAAACCTAACATATTACCGTAATCAAGGTAATATGTTTAGTGCATTAGTGCAGCCGAGCACTAATGGGTATAGGAGGCAAAGATTAGGTTTAGAGCGACAGTAAAGTGAAATGATAAATTGGCTTGTATTGATAAATAACCCTCTGAAAATGCTAATTCGATCAGTTTCACCATCATAGGTTTATCACTAGCAAAGAAAATCAAGGTTAAAGTGTCATTTTTAAATTTTGTGCAAAAATCTCCACGAGTGACGTCATGGACTTCAAAGTGAACGTGACGTAACTTGTCGACATTGTCTCGACGAAATTTCGTGAAACTTGATATGTTTAGTCTCTGGCTACCTCGCTGGATAATTAATTTTCACTGATTAGAAATGAGTTAGGTCCTTGTAGACGCCGTCAAAATCTATGACATCGTGGTGACTCATGCAAAAATTTTAAGGTAGCTTTGCCACCCACATTTTGTCTATGCACGTTTTCTGGCTTACTCATTCTCTTCTCACGGTGTGAGTGGCGATTTTTGAATAGGGAAAGAGTAATGCATTAATATGAGTAAAGTCGTTTTCTTTTATAGTGTCCCTCTACCGTAGGGGTTACAAAGTCACCTCGTCTAGCGAGCATTATTGGCAAAATTTAGTTCCGCAAGGACCGAGACAGTGAAGGTGGTGAAAACTTGAGGTGGATAGCTTGAACAAAATTATCTAGCGTTGCCATTTAAAAGACCGATTAGCCTAAATCCAGTATTTTCCGTGGAGAATCTGACGTCAGGTTTTGAAAAACATATCTATACCACTTTCAACAATAACTCAAATTTGGATGCCGATTCGAAAATGCATTTTCGTTCTACGGTGACATTTATACTTATAGTTACCGCATGCGGTTCCCCACAAAAAATAAATAAATAAAAATTGCTTGAGGCCAGTCCTACCTTTGTAGCATCTTATGTGAAAGTGCTATCAATTGCAATTGGCAAAAAAACACATGCCAAGTCATAAAACTTTATTCTGTGTGAGGCTGCGGGCTGCAATCGAAAGGTAAGCAGGCCGTTCGAGACCTTTGCTTTAACGTGTTGAATGCTTTCACGGACGCTGGTAAAAATCAATGTATGAAAAAAAAAAGAAAAAGGCTTAAGCATTATGCTTACATATCCGTAACACTGCACCAAAAGAGGATATTATGTAGCTCTGTATCTGGGTGGATAACCATAATATGTATATATTATATCACAGCTTAGATAAAGCTAGTGTAAGATTAGGCTTCTGCGAAGCTCGTAACTCTCATATTATAGGTTAATAGTACTGTGTGTAAAGGCCATGCTTGTGCAAATAGTGACATTGGTCGAATAATTTCAAATTGAATTCCAATAGTGTACATCACATATTCTGTCATTCTTAAACATCCCTCGGGGGTAGCTTGGTCACTGGGCTTTGCACCTGCAAGAATTTTCCTACTCAATGGTCTACAAATCTGGCCGCCTGCATCTGGATGCCGATATCCTCTCCCCTTACCCTGTTGATGATCTTGATGACACCGACACGAACACGGTACACTCAATTTTTTTCTGTGTCTGAATTTGCTGACATCGGGAAAGAACAGAAACGAGATTTAGTGCTGCTCGAAATCATCAGCTGCATCGAGTCTCCCCAAACAATGCCTCCATCCGTCACTTCGTGCTGCAAGAGGGCGTCCCATGCTGCTGCAATTTTCACACCAATGGGCTTGACCTTCTTATTGTCGTGCCTCAGCATTTATGGCGCAGTGTTCTCACTGAACTTCACGATAAGTCCACAGCTGGACACCCTCTTGTATCTCCCACATATGATCGCATACGGCACAGTTTTTTCTGGCCAAGCCTTGCTCACACGGCACACTGATATGTCGCTACGTGTGAGTTGTGTCAACGTCGTACCCCGTAGTTGTGTCATCGCGACTACCCACTGGCCATTTTCAACCAATAGACATACCCACGAAACCACTTTACCGTGTTGCGTTAGACCTACCTGGTTCTTTTCCCGCATTGACATTGGGAAACAAATGGATAGCCGTGGCTACAGATTACGCTATTACGAAAGCTCTCCTAACAAGCTGCGCAAACGACATTGCTGACTTCCTGTTATGAGACGTTATATAGGTTCACGGTGCCCCAAGACAACTGCTCACAGAATGTGGCCGTACATTTCTATCCCAAGCCATAGCTGAGACCCCGTGTTCTTTATTGCATGCAACTTAAACTGACCACTGCTTACCAGCCTCAAACCAACGGCCTTACGAAATGCTTTAACCATACTTGCTCAGATATGCTTGCTATGTGTGTGTCGCCAGATCACCAAAACTGGGATTTCGCCGTACCGTATGCAACTTTTTGTATAATTCATCATGTCATGACATAACAGGCCTTTCACCTTTCTACGTACTGCATAGAGAAGAGCCGACTTTACCACTGCACACAGTCATCTCAGCCCCTACCTCATCCACCAGCAAGTATGCCCGTAAGGCGATCGCACAAACTGCTCATGCCCGTCAGTGCTCGGCTGATGACGTCGCAGAGCAACCAACGACGTCAGTACGATACCTCCCATCGAGACGTACATTTCGCTCCCAGTACCATTGTGCTACTACAGTCCCCTCATCATCGGGTGGGCCTATCTGAAAAAATGTCTCGTTACACGGGACCTTACCAAGTACTTCATGAGGTAACACCTGAGACCTAAGAGATTGGCCTCATTTGCCTGTTGTCATATGATCTAGTGATGTTCACATCACACAGCTCTAAGCCTACAATACAACAATGGTTTTGAATATGACCTTTAAAGCATAGGGACGGTGCTTCGCCTGCGGGGGTTATATGTGCCAGCGGCATCATGGCCAAACAAATGATGAGGAGAATGACAGAGGATAGACTGGCACGAGGTGATTGCATCAGCAGTGCTATTCGCTTAACTATTAGTAAATACATCCGTATTTACTCCTTCGAGCCTGCATCCTACCCATAACAATATTATTAAAAAACCCGGCATATTTGTCATAACTCAACTAACCTGGACAATATTTCTTTGAACATAGAAAAAAGCCTGTGCAAATGCCATTATTTTTGGTTCAAAAGAAGTAATAGTAGCAGAATATGGCTTGCAGCAGAATGCAGGTGATAACCAATAAAACAAGTTACATTTTGAAATTTATTATAGTTAAAGCATATAAGCCGGTATAAATTAAAAAATGATGAATCGATGAGGATGTAACTTGTTCATTTAACCTTAAGTACGGCTTCGCAGCAGTGCGGACTTTTCCTAGCTAAGTGTTTTCACACTGTAGCGTATCATCATTGCAAGGAAAATACCTTTACAAAAGAGTACATATAAACTAATATACACTTGATGCTTTCACGGCTTAGCACTCCTCTACTGCAGCGAAGACCCCTTTACAAAAAATTGCATGCGGATTGATATACTCGTTTATTTCACTTACTTTGAACTTATCTACAATTTTAAAAGCGAATTTGAACAGGGTAATACACTCAAACCTCATTATAACGAAACTGAAAGGGAGCCATAATTATTTAAATATATCCATTATTTCGTTACATCAATTATAACAGTTGGTGGCAATGTATGCTCAGATGAGCGCACACCTATAAGCATGCAAAGAAGGTAACTGCCTCGCGGCCCGATGTAACGCTATGCGACCATGGTTGCCACGGAAAATAAACTCAGTCGAATCTCATTAATTCGAACTTTTGGGTAATTCGAACTCGTGCTGAGTTCCTGTCAAAGCTATGTGTATTCCAATGGGCGAAAACGCCCTGTAATTCACACGCACAAGCACTCGCGGCGATTAATTCGAACATACTGCACTCCAAAAATGCTCTCAGCACCATTCCCAATCCTGCGGTGGCACCTCTCAACACTACGCGCGAAGAAGGAAAAGAAGAAAAGGAAAGAAAAGACTGTGGCGGATTGTTTGCTCTCTCTCAAATGCCGATCTGCCACGCGCCTGTGCCACGCTTCTTCCTTTTCGGTCTCTGCACGTAGGACGCTGCACCGTGCTCCCTCAAGGGCTGCAAAAACTAGGCGTTTTTTTCCTCATCTAACTACAACAACCACCACCACCACGTAGAGACCCTTCTCTTTTCAAGACCATGCGCGGAGAGAGAGAGAGAAAAAAAAACTGTCGCTGAGAGCCCTTCTTTCTCGGTGCAGAGGGTAGCACCCGTGGTAGCAGCGGAATAGCAGTCGTTGCCGTCATGAGAGGGAAATCGCTTTGCACCGCGGTGCCGCTTCTTGGTCATGTGACCCGCTGAGCGCTTCCTCAATCTTCTCCGCTGGCTGTGTGAGAACGGCTCTCTCGGCCGCGAGGGGTGTGGCTGTAAGGTCGGCGCGGTAGCTTCGAAAGAGCCACGACAAATGAGCGTTAAACTCCACAAAAAACTATATACTTAACACACGATGGTAGTTTCTTTATAAACTATTTGATAGACTAATTTAGTTCACTATATCAATTTACCGGTCAATTTTACTTCGTTACAGCGAGGTTTAAAATGCATGGTTCTCAATGCAGCTTTCAAGGGGAATTTCATTTACTTCGTTGTATCTATTATTTCGTTATATCGCATTACCTTATGATGAGGTTTGAGTGTATTCATTCAAATATACGAAGCTCTTGAATATTCACACAAGCCTAGTAAGAATGGTTTCGATTTGCTGGTACCTCAATTCCGTCTGTTTAATACGTTTCTAACAGGCTTAGTTTACAGAACTGCGGAACAGTGCTCATTTCTAACTAACAGAGCTTGATGCCCAAGTCTTTTGCACAGTTTTCTTATTTTTGACAACTGTTCAAACAAAATGCTGACAGCCCCTTTGAAAATTCGCTTAATGCTGTTAATGGTCTTTCACACTCAATGGAAAGTACAACACAACTCTTTGAATTTTATGCACTGAATGCCGAGCTAAATGATTTATTCCTTTTCACAAAGTTCGGTAACAATATGAACCAAAGCCAGCAAGTACCAGCACATAATGTTAAGCAAGTGATGAGTTGAAACAAAAGCCAATGCACATTAGCTGCTTACCTTGAGGTTCCTATGCCGCAAAAAGAAATAAAGACACATTTCAGTCAATGACGAACAACAATCGGTAAGCACAGATGCTTCAACAGAGTTCCAGTGTTTCTCATGAGGCAATTCAACGTGCAACAAGCAGTACCTCAATGCTTTTTGAAATACATTTTCAATTCAATTTTTAATGGCAGCCCATGCATGAGTGAAAAGCAACACAGTCAAACCCCGCTACAACGAAACTGACGGTGCGTGAAAAAAAAGTTTCGTTGAAGCAAAAATTTCGTAGTAGTGAAATCCAAAAAATATAGCTGATCTGAGCTAGCAAAACAAAAACGTTTATTCTCAAAGTTCAAAAGTGTCCTCCGCTTCCTATTCTTTTCCAAAAGCGTCACGATGCGATTCTCAACCATGCATGGTGAGGCCATTGTGAAAAGCACGCTGAAACAACGCCCACAATGGCTTTCGTGAACAAACCAAACAGTAGCATTAACAGGTTTACACCAGCAGCTGTCTGCCGTCAAAGTGTATCCGACAATGCCGAGATGAAGGCAGGGTATTGTAGAGGAATGACTTTTGCCTTTATAGCAATAAATATCTGAGCGTGGAATCACATAGTGAAATTTCGTTGAAGCGGGACGGCAGAAAAAAAAGTGTTTGTTGTGGCGACAATATTTATGCACTGACTCCTATGGACTGCTGATGGGGAACCATGAATTTTTCGTTGTAGTGGAAATTTCGTTGAAGCAGTGTTCGTTGTAGACGGGTTAGACTGTATCCACTTTGAAGAACAGACTTAAGACATTACTTCCCCAACACATCACACCAAAGCATATAGTACCTTGATTTGGTTTGCTGCCTCTTTTGTTGCTGCTGGCCATTTAAAGGGCCACTTACCAGGCCCTACACCGAATTTCAGTTAGACGGTGGAAGTTGTTGGGTGTCAGATGAGGAACATTTTGTCACAAAGATTTTTCGAATCGGTTCATCCCGAGCGGAGAAAACAAGTTTTTTTGAAGTGGTGCGAAACGAGGCTGAGAGGAGGTGAGCTCGAAACCCTTGCAGCTCCTCCGCACAGCCTTCGCAAGCCAAATCTCTTCCCCACCCTCTCCAGCATCCGACCGTGAGGTGACGTGCGCATGACGTGCCCAAACAAGTCCAACCCCCGAGCACACGAGCAGCGTTGCTTTTTTTGACCAGTGTTATTTTGTGGTCTTCTGCCTGTTTAAGCGGGATGGTTTGGAAATGCTAGCTTAGATGCGATAGAGTAGATGAGCACAATGAGTGCGCGAACGCGTAGGAGCGTTCCACGGCGGTCGTCTGCTCAATGCGCTGACCGCGGGGACACGAATGCATGTGAAACGCTGGCACATTAGCCCCGCATCTCGTAGAATTTCACGAGAAAAAAATGAAAGAAAAACGCGCACAATTTTTTATTCCATCTCATTATTTATTTTAAGTTTTATTAATCTCTTAAAGCAACAGATACATAAACTAGGCATGTTGTGCTAAATAATTTTTGCCATGTCCCGTGGTATACAGCTGACAACGTCAGAGCAGAGTCATCTACGTAGATGACCAAAGTCACTGCATTGCCGTGTACGTAGGGTCATTCATACGTCCACATCATGCCCTCATTTTCTAGGCGTGCGCCGGCAGAGGGGAGGGGGAGCAGCGTTCATCTTAAAATTTGACCCATTTCCGCGGCGCGTAGCGTTGCAAATTTTGGCAGACGTGATTATGAACGCCTCATCTACGCATTGCGCTTGTCAGCTCAAAATTCTCAAACCTGGTAAGTGGCCCTTCAACTAAGGAGCAGGATCTACCAGAATCCACTCCACTAAAGGCTCAAGATGAAGCAGTGTTTAGACATTGGTATCTTAGGAGATAACAGTTTCTGTAATATAGGGCGATGAAAGAAGTACCAGTGTTTGTAGACCAGAATAATTTAGCCTTGTTGGCAGGGCAGTTGAAGTTTTGTCTCTTGACACAAGGTGTCAGTCTAGCGTGGGGGACAGGGGGCGGTGTGAGAAATATGGACAATACAAGCTAAACATGCTTGGCGTGAAGTTGTTGCTTCTTGCTTTTGCTTCAAAGCTCATCTGTATGTCGAATTCCATGCTTCAGAAACACACTCAAAGAATTAAAGATGCATTCAAGTACAGTGCACTCTCATTAAACGGAACCTGAAGGGACCAATAAAATGTGCTTCGTTTAGCAGAAGTTTTGTTCACTGAGAGATGAAGAGGGGTGCACAATGCAAGAACGAAACCAATTTTGTCAGAAGCATTTGTTCCATTTAAGCAGCAGTTCCGATAAACAGATTTCCGTTTACTGAGAGTCTACTGTAATTCATCTGGGTATAGTGAGGGAGCTGATGTGTCGCTTGAGCAGCAACGATCAACTTCGATTCTAAGAGCGTGGGCGTGATCACTGGCATGCACGCTATCTCAGCAGGCATCAGTAGACGGCTTGTATATTCTTCTATCTGTTCAGGTCTCAGTGCAAAGAGACTGCGTGAAACAGCTTGACTCCCAGGAGAGGTCATATTCTCTTACATCAGCGTTTTGTAGAGTTACAAGAGATAAGATACAAAAAAGTTAGCTGCTATCCCTACTTCACATAACACTACGATTCCTTGTTATCACATTCATTGCTTGGCCCTGCAGACAAAACTGCAATTTTTTTCTCATTCTCACTTTTGAGGCCACACATATTTTGTTAATCATTGACATTTGTTTCACCACAGCAATCCGAGTGATCAGTTAGTGAGAAGGGTGATAAAAAAAAACGGGGCACTCACGAGTCCGAACGTGAGACAGGCACCTGGGTGGCACGTTGCGACGGTGCCCGGCGCAGGCGCCCGACGCGCAAGCAGATTCGGCCCATGGTGGTCTTGAGCAGGGCAGCCGCTTCCTCCTGGCTGGCGGCCGCCAAGCTGTGGCCATTCACTTCCAAGATTTGGTCGCCTTGGCAGAGGCGGCCGTCCAGCTGCGCTACCCCGCCACGCACCACCTGCCAAGGGTGCATATGTGCATCGCCATGAGCACCACTTATTCCAACAAACTATTACCATCGTTACTGAAAAGCCCAGTTTCAGATAGGGTGGATGCACAGAAACCTCCGTGCAAAGGTAACTGCTCACTTTCTTTTTTCCTTTTCCTCCTTTCTTTGTTCCTTCTACTTTCTTTTCCCATTCCCCCAGCACAGTGAGGCGAACTGAACATGTGCCTGGTTGCCATATTTACTCAAAGTTGATGCAAGTTTTTTTTCCCCAGATTTTCGCTGCGTGAAGTCGACCTACATGTTACAATTGAATATGGAAACTGAAGTTGTCTAAAAAAATGTGCAATGATGCACACAATTTTTTTTTCTTTTCTTTCTTGACGCAAAGAAATGTCACCCTTTGTTTTACAATTGTGGCTGCATCAAAATTGAGTAAATACAGCAACATCCTTGCCTTCTGTCTTCTGTTTTCTTCCTTCCTTTCTTGAACAAAAATAGTAATTTTCAAAACACAAACCCAAAAAATTTTGGATTCCTAAGTATATTCTTACGAGATAAAAAAAAGAAATCGTTTCATTTTCCCAGGTTGTTACGGAAGGGTGCTATGTCGGCCAAGCAGATGCCTCTCTCCTATAGACCAGAGCACGCTTATCTCACGCATAGACGCTCAGGCTGCCGGCGCATACTCTCGCACCAAAACACCTTAGCTGCCAAAGCGTGTATCTGTAGTACCAAGCGAACAGGGCAAGCAGTGTCCCGAAGACTTTGAAATGCAAGAAAGCACCTATTTATGCCGCTACTATCTACGAGATTTCATCTGTGCACCACTGTGCCATCTTTGGATGCGAAAACAAACATTACAAGAGGAATATGTTGGTTAGCACTGTCTCTGAAGATCACAACATGACGCGGGAATCGTGCTAGTAGGGTGTTTTCCAATTGCAGCAATTTCCATCCGCAACGAAAAACATCGAGCTCCATTACCAGTGGATAATCGCAATCAGCAGGAAAAACTATGAGCCCAGTAACAGTCTAGGAGTAAGTGAACTTATTGCATTTATTCAACCACGACGCCAGCTGTTCTGCTTTACAGCAGCGATTTGCGTGCAGTACACTTGTAGTATGAGGCACTGAATTACTGCCGAACTCTTTCACACGCCGCATGCCAACAATAGAATATAGTATTATGAGTCACACGTGGTTGCATGCAGCATGCATGTTTAGTACAATTGTAACAGCGTACTACTGCCAAGCAAAGAGGTGTGAACGGCAAAAAAAGCATGGCTTTCAACTCAGTCGAACTGCGATGTATCGTGACTGTCACTAGGCGAACCTGTGCTTTCAGCCAGCGATGCTATAGCCCTCTAAAATCTTGCTCTTGTTGGCACTTTTGCCCCATGTGTGTGTTCCGAATGCCTGGCATGACTGGTAATTGATAAACACATGCAGTGCATGAGCGCAAGCCGGAATAAGGTTCTAGCCCAACGGTGACGCTAGCTTACAGCACGAATTCTGCTTTGCTATAGCCAAGGCACGCCGCAGCTCGACTGAGTCGAAAGCAATGCTTTCCACTGTTCGTGTTTTTTTCAGTTGCGATAGTACAAACCTAATAATGTTGCTTCCGCAGTCTGCAATGCCCGTGCTGTAGACATGCTGGACTGTTGAGGAAGGTCTTCTCGGCCTTTCACATAAAATCAGCACAAAATTCCAGGAGAGGAAGAGCGCAAAACATGCTTACAGCCGGACTCAAGTTGTGAAGTTTCGTGTTTGATTTGTAGAGCGTCTGCTCACGTGGCAGTGCAGGATGTTGCTTCGCCACCCTTTTCAATATGGCAGCACGCATCGAGCTCGCTGTGTTCTGGTGTATACCGCACATGGCCGCAGGTGATACATGCATCGTAATGAAACAGGTGTTTAGTGTCACTGCAGTAGTTTCAGCTGCATGCATGCTTTTGCCAACCAAGCCAAGAAATGCAGCCCCAGCGTCAGGTGGCTTCCATGCCTGTCTTCTAATGAGCCTGCTTGTCGTGCACGTAGTGCCATTGTGGGATGCGGAGTCGATGAAGGACGAATCCCAACATAAAACGTAACAATGTTTATTAACATGGTAGCAATAGCAGGGCAATTGTGCCGATGCTGCGCTCGAATGCTTAGAGAAACAATCATTGAAACCAAGCTTAGTAGCTTGGGTTATATAGCCACCTGTGGTGACGTCAGCCTCCAGTGAAAGAGCAGTGGCACTGTCTGTTACCGGACGCGCATGTTGCAGCAAGTGGCCGTGTCATGCCGGGCTTATCTGTGGCGAGACGGAGGTTGCGCAAGACTATGCACAGTGGTCGCCATATCACCCCCTGCGGAGTGCAGAGCCCTCAGGGTCTGTTAAAATTTGGGAGGTATACCAGACGTCCTGATCGTGTCGTGAAAAGAGCGGCCTGCGATGTCGGTGGCTGTGGAAGGATGCCTGAGGAAGGAGTGGCGCTGCCCGGTTCGCTCGCCGTGATGTATGCAAGCTTGAGCCGCCAGTCGCAACACGGACGTCGTTCCCGTTCCTGTTTAAGCGTGGAGTGAAGGTCTTGTCGTCAAGATGTACTACTAGGTAGGGCCCACTATAGGGTGGCTGGAAGGGCCTGCAGACGGTGTCATCGTGGAGGAAAGCGTGTGTGCACGATGCCAGCTCCTTGAACACAACAGGTGTAGGCTTGCTGTGGTGGTCGGCAGGCGATGGGCGTAAGGCAGTGATTGTGCGTCGGAGCCGAGCGACAAAGTCGGTGGGGTGTGACGTCGTAAAGCTGCGAGAAATTCACCTGAGAGACGGAGTGGTTCTTCGTAGACGAGCTCTGCTGGCGTAGCGAGGATGTCCGGCTTGAAGGTGGCGCGAAGATCAAGAATGACAGCCAGGATGGCCTCGAGCCAGGTTGATTCTAGATGGCAATAATGGCTGCCTTGAACTGTTGGTGAAAACGCCCGATCATTTCGTTGGCGCAGGGGTGGTAACTAGTGGTCCTCGAGCGTTCAAAACCGATAGTCAGTCGAAGAAGCCTGAAGAGGTGCGACTCGAACTGCCGTCCTTGGTCGGTGGTTACACGGCGGGGGGCACCGAAACGAGCAATCCAGCCGGTAAAAAAAGCCTAGGCGACGGATTCCGCGGTGATTCCCTCGAGGGGCCATGCTTTGGGCCATCGAGTGTACCAGTCTATGGTAGTGAGGCAGTAGCGGTAGTATCCAGCCAAAAAAAAGAATTCCATGATGTCGAGGTGAACATGCTTGAAACGACCAGAGGGCTGAGGAAATGTTCCAAGTGGGGATGTGAAGTGCCTGGTGACTTTAGTGCGTTGGCATTGAATGCAGGAGCGCGCCCACATGCGACAACCCCACTGCATGGAGGGCCAGACATAGCAGTCAGCCACAAGGTGTGTAGAGGCACGTATGCTGGGATGGCTGAGGTTGTGGAGCTGGTTGAAAAGACCTTGGCGATGGCACAGTGGCACATAGGGCCTGCTTCATCCTGTAAACATGTCACAGCAGATTGTTCTAGCCCACCATGGAATGGGGGCTTCTTTTAGCTGAAGTGAGGATGTGCCCTTGAGATGTTTCTGCAGCTTGGCGTCCATGGTCTGAGCCTAGGCAAAGATGTCTCCTGTTATTTGCACCGAGCTGATGATGGCCACATGTGAAAGCGGGTCGGCGACCACATTGTCTTTGCTGCTGATATGTTGGATGTCGGTGGTGAACTGTGCAATGAACGAGAGTTGGTTCTGCTGAACAGGCGGGAGTTTGTCGCAGCATTGAGAGAAGGTGTAGGTTAGAGGCTTGTGGTCGGTATAGATGGTGCAGTGTTGCGCTTCGAGAACGTGGCGAAAGTGCTGAACTGCTTCGTATATTGCCAGAAGTTCTCTGTAGTAAGCTGGCGAAACATCATTTAACCATATGGTGTAGTAGCGCAATTTTCACGGGGACGAAGAGGACAAGAACACACGACACTCGCTACGTGTCGTGTGTTCTTGTCCTCTTCGTCCCCGTGAAAATTGCGCTACTACACCATATGGTTAAATGATGTCTCACCAACTAGCCCAGCTCTCGACCCTACTAAGCTGGCGAACTTGTAGGTGCAGCGGTCGTGATTTCGTCGATGGAACTGGCCACTGAAGGGGTGACCTTGCGAGCTGAGAGTTTCATGGAGAAGAATGCCAAGGAATGCCAGGTGTTGTCCACGCATTGCATGAGAGCGGCACTGACGGCGAAACCAGAGGCGTCCGTGAAGAGTCCCAAGGGACCATCAGGCAGGGAATGGGAGAGGAGCGTGGCGGTGCAGAAAGCAGCCTTGCATTCCTCGAACGTTTGCACCAAAGTCGGTGTCCATGTGACGGGTTGGTTTTTTCGTAGACCAGCTAAGACATCATGAAGGCGCACCTTGTAGTCGGCGGCATGTGGTAAGAAACGCCTATAGAAGTTCAGCATGCCGAGGAAGCGGTGAAGGTTTTTAGCGGAGGAGGGTGGAGGGTACTTCTGCAAATCAGAGATGCGTTCAGGCAAGGGTCAAGTTCCCTCTGATAAAACTTTGTGGCCGATAAAATGAACGATGGAAGCACCAAGCATGCTCTTCTGGACATTGACGAGCAGGCTGTGGTCGTTGAGGCATTGGAGCAACAGACGAAGGTGCCCGCGGTGTTCTTCGGCGTCACGTGAAAAAAACCAATATATCGTCAAGATAGACGAAGCAGAAGTCTAGGCCACGAACGACTTCGTCAATGAAGTGCTGAAAGGTTTGCCCTGGTTCCTTAGCCCAAAGCTCATGAAGAGAAACTCGAACAAGCCAAATGGGGTGATTATTGCAGTTTACGGGACGTCGTTCGGATCGAGGGGTATTTGCATGCAAGCCTTCATCAAGTCCAGCACGGAGAAGACATGACAGCCGTGAATACGGTGGGCGAAGTGCTGGATGTTGTGGATGAGGTACCTGTCTAAGATGGTGCGTGCGTTGAGGGCATGGTAGGGTGCGGTAATCCCGGTAGCGGTCTTCTTTGGGACAAGGTGAAGTGGCAAGGCCCATGGGCCGTAGGAGTGACGGGCGATGCCTTCTCGGAGCATGGCCTCGAACTCTGCCTTGGCTATGCGCATGTGCTCTGGGTCAGAAAACCGAGGGGCCTGGAGTGGTTCGGATGTAGTGCATGGTGGTGTGCTGCACTTTGCGTGACAGTCCGCTGGGGCGCGTCAAGCCGTGAAACTCGGCGATGATGGCATGGTACGACGAGTGATTGTCGACACTGAGGACCCTGATGCTTGGCTGTTTGGCGGTCGTTCGCTGGCCTGGTGTGAAGTGTCTTGTTGTCGCGTTGATGAGCCGGTTGTTGTGGTAGTCCTGAAGGAGGTTGTAGCGAGCCAGAAAGTCTGAGCTGATGATTGGCTCGGCGACGTCAGCAATGACTTAGTTCCAGCCAAGGTCGCGGCGTATGTTCTTGAACTGGATGTGCAGGCGCAACGAGCCGTATGTCTTGATTGTGGACCGGTTAGCCGCACTGAGCCCGAAAGATGTTGGTGGGCGAGGACCTTAAGGGTGGGACCGGGGATGGTAGTAGCAGATGTCGGAACTGCTATTGGTAAGGAACCGCTGTTTTGCGACTTGGTCGGTGACAAAGATGTGGCGGCCTCCAGGTTGACAGCTTGCGGTCGTCTACACCAGCTGCCATTGGTGCTTCTCGTTGGCAGAGCAGGGTGGTCGACATTGCCGGGCCCTGTCACTGAAGTGCCGATGGTATTAGCACCGGCCATGCTCAAAAGGCTGCTGTGATGAGGCAGTGTCACAGTCACTGCTTTGTGATTGGTATCGCTGACACGTTGCGATTCGCTCACCGATGTGTTGCTCAATGTAGCCGAGTTTTTGATCGATGTTGTCAATGCGTCGGGCAAGCTCTGTGGTATTGAGTGGTGCGGCGACAGCCTGAATGGTGAGCTGTAACTGCGGCACAGAGCACCTCGATGATGCAGTCAGCAAACTCGGCAAGGTCGTTGAGAGGAAACCTGGGCAGAGCATGCAAAATTGCTTGGAAATGCGGTGGAAGTTGTTGAAGCCAAATCACTTTCAGCAAGGAATCCGGGACTTCCATGCTGCCTGTGAGAGCACGCATGTGGCGAAGCAACTGTGAAGGTTCGCATTCGGCGAGCTTGGCGGAATGAAGTTGTTGCAACTTCTGCTGATCCGAAGATGACAGGCGGCATACGAGTTCGGTCTTGAGGTGTTCGCACCCGTTGGTCAATGGTAAATTGACGAGGATATCGCGGACCTTGTTGGCGAATCGAGCGTCCAAGTGGGTGACGATGTAAATATAGCGGGTCTGGTCCTGCGGGATGCACGCCAGAGAAAAGTGTGCCTTGACTTGGATGAACCATACATCGGGCGCATCCGCCCAAAACCGTGGGAGCTCGACGATGACGTGACGTACGTCCATGTCTGCGATGGCCGCAGGAGTGGTGGCACTCACTGGAGCAGGGCTTTGTGGGGGCGTGGTTGTTGCACTTGTTGGCGAAGAGCGACAGGGGCTTCTTGCTCGGTTATGGCGATGCAGTTAGTTCAAATTCAGGGTACCAGATGTGGGATGTGGAGTCGTTGAAGGACGGATCCTAACATAAAACGTAACGATGTTTATTATTGTGGTAGCAACAGAAGGGCAAGCGTGCTGATGCTCCACTCGAACGGTTAGAGAAACAATCATTAAAAACAAGCTTGGTAGCTTGGGTTATATAGCCACCTGTGGTAACGTCAGCCTCCGGTGAAAGAGCGGTGGTACTGTCCGTTATCGGACGTGCGTGTGGTCGTGTCAAGTGGCCGTGTCACGCCGGGCTTATCAGTGGCGAGACGGAGGCTGCGCAAGACTGTGCGCAGTGGTCGCCATGCCATTTATCCCACCAGCATGCTCATGCTAGACTGGCAGTGCGTTTTCTACTCGCAACAGCGTGTCGTCTTTTATTAACGGAAACAGCATGCTCATGCTAGACTGGCAGTGCGTTTTCTACTCGCAACAGTGTGTCGTCTGTTATTAACGGAAACAGCATGCTCATTAGCCACTGTTAGCCCCTTAATTGTTTTTTTTTGTGGGGGGGGGGGGGGCTTTTCAGTCTAGAAAGTATCTTTTTTGAACCTCATATTGAATAGTTTGCTCTTGAAAAGATAGTTCTGATGGACAAAAAAAGTGAAGAGTATATCAAGTCAAATTAGCGCAATTGTTAGCATACTTTGTTGTCCCACTGGCTGTTGTTTTAAACAATTCATGAAGTCATCTCATTGTCAAAAAACCAGCAAATATAAGAAGTCCTGTCATCAAAGGAAACATGAATACCTGAATAATTAGCACTTGAAAGTATGATGACGAAAGGCCATTTTTCAGCAGTCAATGCAGCAGCTTCACTAGCCGTTTTTTTAACGCAAGTCATCAAGAAACGTGTAGTAGCAATTGTAATAAAATAAAATGCCAGGCAAGTGCTGCCATTTCTGAAGTGACACATGAACTAATTTGGAAACAAGTGAGTCTCATTCAAAACGCTTATGGGGACATATTGCCTTAAGGGGAGACGCTCCTCGAAAAAGTTTTTTTTTTATTTCTAGTAATAGAGACTTGAAAAGTTTGTTATTAGTATAGTTTTTCATGCAGATTTCAAATGTGCAATCATTTTTTGTGTAGCTGCTATAATTATTGAGTTATGCCATAAACAATAGCAAAAAGTTACATTTTTTGCGGGCACTCTTTTATGTACTAAACTTTCAGTAAAAGCACTGTGTCTGATCTTATTTGACTCTTGGTAGATTGAAAAGTGCAAATATCTATATACATATGTCACAGAAATATTGGAACCAAGAAAAAAAAAATTGTATTGAATGACTTATTATTTTCAATCTCCCTCGAAACAATAAGCTAATATTTTCACAACTAATGCTGGTAGGCATTGCAATTTGAAGTAGATATTTGCATTCTGCATGTGTTGAAGAATATGTGTGCCAAGTTTCGTTACTATACAATGAATATAAGTTTCTAAAAGGCTGCCCGGAAAACGTGAAACTGTCAGAAAAAATGAAAATGAGAAAAACAAGTTTGAAAGTTCGCAAAGTTGGCATTTATTAGGAAATCATTCTTTTTGCATCAAATTGGGGCACAATGAAAAGTACCTTGCCTTGAATGCACTGCAAGTGTCTAGAAGTCCCCTGCACCATAGCTTGGTCCTTCACGGCTCTTGCGGTCAGTGTCCTCAACACGAGCTCTCTTCGCTGTGTTGCGACGGTGTGCCCTGGCTTCTGCAGTTTGCTTCAGGTTCATCTTCCTGATGCGCATGACGTCACAGTGGTCACCATGTGTGGCCAGATCTTGTGAGGGGAGAATTCCAATGCCTTCGAGCACTTCTTCAAAGCCCCTGTGGCCTTTGTTGTACCAGAGTACAGCAAGAGCGGTGGCTGTCTCCACAGTTGTTCTGGAGGCGAACTTTGTTTTTGGACATAGCAGCCATATCTTGCTGTTCAGCGATTCGGCTGCATTCTGTGTCTTGCCATGAAGGCACCGAATAAGGAGTTTCTCCTCTGTAAGGCGCTTGTAGATAGGCATAATTGCCAATCTTTGAGCCTTCGTCAACAGTGGGGTGTGGCGTGGTGCAGGCTCCCCCAGTGCTTCCGCACGCTTGTGCTTGCACCACGAATTTGGTCCCGCGGGGCAAAAGTTGTGGCTACTGGCACCATCACTGGAGCAGCAATGAAAATATGATGCCCATATGGCAGTGTACATATTTTGGACACTGTCCTTGTTGCTCGTGATGGCGATCTTGTAATATGTTTGTAGTTTTATTATTGTCGCATCTTTCAGTTTTTCGCCTCGTGGCAGTGGCGTTGCCAATTTCCGTAGGGCAGTTCCCAAGCGCTTTGCAACGTGGTTCGTGCACTCTTCTTTGTCAATGGGGGTGTCACAGTATACATTTGCCTCGCAGACTGCAGTGTAGGCCTTGCTGTCACCATCACTTAGGAAGCTGGTGAATCGCAGTGGAGTTTCATAAGACAAGGTCCTCTGCCATATATTGACAGCTGCCGCAGGTTCCATTGCATGGGAGGAGCAGTCAGTGTTTTTTTGGCAAACTGGAAGATGAAAAGCTCGCCATATCTCTTCATCCTCCCCAAGGTCCCTGTGTATACTGCAAGCATGGCAGTAGTTCGAAAGAACTTCAAAATCGAGGCAGAGTCCCGTGTCCAGGGACACGACTGTGCCCACTCCATTGTGGCTTTTATGACCTCTTTTCTGCCAGGTGCCATCAAACATGACTGGCACATCTCTGCCGCCGACTGCGTCCTTCGTGATGTTTCGTGCCTGGTGCAAGTTTTTGCTCACTGCCGTCATTGCCGCACCATGGAGCTTCTTGCAAATGCCGTTGAATGTCTTGTGATGCATCGGGCTCGGAAGACCGAGAATCGCACAAAATCGTGAAAGTTGGTCGTGGCCTGCGCCTATAGCGCGTGCTGCCAGAACTGCCTTCACGTTTACAGCAAAGCTGTCACGCGAGCTGCCGCTGTCAAAACGGGCGCTCGTTCCTTGGTCCCCGGCCGAAGCAGTACGTCTCGACGTGTGCGTGAACGAAAGTGCAGATTCAGGGCAATCAGAATTTTGACAGCACAGTTCGAGGAATGCCAAAAGTGCTTTGCGCTTTCCAGCTGCCTCTCGCACGCCGAGCTTCCGTTCGCGGCATGTTGGGCATTGCGCACCCGCCACAAGTGCCGTCAGCGCATCGATTTCGCAAAGCAGCATGTTCGCAGTAGCAGCATCTACCGGTCTACGTTCACTCTCGAAGAATCCAATCTTCCTTTGGGATGCACTGACGAATTCCACGGCAGCGGCTATTTCACAACCACTGTCGCAGGGTTCGGTGACGGTGTTAGGCCTATCCGAAGTCGGAGCGTCAGGGCGTTGGTCGGGGGCGACATCGTCGTTCGCTGTCGCTTTGCGAAGCGTCCGACGCCGTTTCCCTGGATACTTGTGGCGAGTTCTGAACTTTCGATTATCTGAACTGCACTTCTTCGGGCTTGCCATGACGCAAAAATGCAGAGAAACGCAGAAAAACTCGATCGCGACGTCCGAGGCTTCGCTCTTTTGCCGAAGAGATAGGAGGGGGAGGCGCGTGGAGCGCACCGCCGTCCAAAGGCGGCCTCGCGCTGTGTGCCGCGATATTCAAAACGCGTGACGTACGCGTTGTTTTTCTCGTTTTTTGTTTATTCTGCATGAAGGCACGAGACTGGCTACTAGTGGATTATGAAGGATACGGCCTTCGCAGCATGCGTGCACGATTGCAAATGGCGGCCAACGCGTCGCTTTCGCGACAGGACGACGCGAACTTCGCCGTTTTTCGCGACTTTCGCGCATTTCTCGCGTCACCGCTGCCCACTTGGAAGCATTTTTTGATAATTTCTCGTGCGAATTTCAGCTTGATATTTTCAGAAGTAATAGATTATAGTCCAAGGATGCCAATACAGCCGGAAAAAAAAAAAAGCGAAAATTTTCCGGAAAACCGCGACTTTTCGACCCGCGTCTCCCCTTAAGTGGATGAGACACACTCGTCTAAAATGGTTCGAGAACAGCTTGGCAAGGATAAGTTAATAGAGGGTCAAAATGGTTTATTGGGTGAGTTCGTGATTCATGATGGTTAGAAATATCAGCGCAATATGTAAACAAGGACAGCTAAGACAGCTGATTGAACTTTCGGTTGGTAGTAAGCGCTTATCCGTGTCTTAGTTGTCCCTGTCTATGTATCGCGCTCGCTTTTCAAACCATCAAATAGGAATGCTTTGGAAATGAGAAGAGGGAACGTACCTCAGAGATAAAGACACCCGGTGCATTTCGCCGGCCCACGATGCTCAGGCCTAGACCGCGCCCAGCCTTTTTGTGCAGCTCAACCGTGAGGATGTCCTGCTGCGGCTCTTCCTCCCGAAGGACCTGCATCCGCACCACTGACGAAGTTTGCCGTAGAGCAGCAATGGCGGCTTCGTGACACGCCTCTCGCAAGTCCTCGCCGTTAACCTGCACAAATGAGCGAGCCGCATGTACGTGACTCTAAGGCAAAGCGAACGCATATGTTGGACGCCCCTTCATACAATCCCCAGAGATACACCTTAAACACTAAAACTTGATACACTAGCAATGCTAAAAACCTGACAGACTGCACGAAAAAGACAGGACAGGTGCTAAACACCAACTGGTTTTGCTGGACACTGACAGTAACAGTCAACAACATTTCTAGGTGGGCATAGCTTAACAATGTTGCTCGTCAGGCAAGTTAGAACAAGTCATTCATAATGTATTGAGTGCAAACACTAGACAGTGGATTGGGGGAGGACAAAGACATTATTTGCCCTTTCAACTGTCCTCCGTCTAGTGTTTGCACTCAGTATCAAAATGAACACTAGGAGAGATGAAACAATGACAAAGCACTATGTTTTCCACAGATTGACGAGCCAATCCACTCTGCGGCGGTGGATGACCCGCAAAACTGTGCAGTGCATGGCATAGACGTGATACCGAAATAGATGAAATGTACAGAAAGGCACAGTATTTTTATGAAAAGTACCGAAAGCCCCTTTATAATCCGGTGTATGCTCCTTTAAAGTTTTCCACTTCAGTAGCATATGAAGGTGTAAAAATAAAAGAAGAGTGCAAAAAAAAAAATACGACACACAGAAGACAAGTAGACAATGCTCATTGGAATGATCTTCCTGATGATGCCGTGTGCATTCACGATCACGTGGCGTTTAGAAATAAAATACTAACTACTTATGACTATGTTTCCTAAACATATCTTCTTTATTGGTATTCATTCATTGAACATTTACAAGTGAACCCCTTTAATTATGTGTAACACAAATTTCAAATTATTTGTGTATGTTTTTTTTCATACTTAGCAATTGTATACTTGGCTCTTGAATTTATTTTGTTTAGTCAGTGTTTCTTGATAAAAAATATTGTATAATCCTCCTCACATAATACTCCTACTTGGAGCCTGTGAGGTATAGGTAAATAAATAAATAAATAAATAAATGAATAAATAAATAAATTGCCAACAACCTGCGGCTCCCATCTTTACTTGCACCTACCTTAAATTTTCGCTCATGACCAATGATGCTGTTTCGCTCACAACCACAACACCCTAATTTTCACAAAATGACACACAAATGCTGTGTTAAATGATACAAAATTCAATTCTCGATTCTTCTTGATCTCCACAGCCGCTCACCTCCAAAATTTGGTCACCAGGCCGAAGACGACCATCCATTGCAGCAGCACCATCAGGATATACCTCGTGGATAATGACCGCACCCTATCAAAGATAAAAAGAGAACACCAGAGGTAAGGTAGCGGTTAATTTCATCTATGTACATGTGCCAAGCCATTTTCATCCATGTATACGTGCCGAGCATGCATGCATGTGCAGGCACACATGCATGCAATACGTACGCCAAGCAATTACAGGCCTGAATAACATTGTGTATAATCTATGACCGGCATCGCTACTGCCCCGGTGCTGCTGCAGAAAGGTACTGGCTAGTCACGCAAAACCGTTTTAAAACTGTCAGCTTTTGGGGCTCATCAGTTATTACAATGATTGACCACAGCTTGCAAAAATTAAGCAAATTTGGAGACTTTACATGCCAGAACCAAAATGTATTTATAAGGCACACTGCCTTGGTTGACTCTGGTTTAAAGGGACACTAGAGAGAAGCAATCACTTGGTTTAGATTGATAAAATGGACTCTGAGAACTCAAATGTCGTAAGTTTCACTATCATAAGTTCATTATTAGCAGACAAAGTGAAGCTTGAAGTTTCATTTTTAATTTTGTGCTGAAGTCTCCACAAGTGACGTAAGTAATTGCAAAATGTTTTTTTCGTATTTTCGCGACATTGGCTTAATGAAATTTGTCAAAACTTCGTATGCTAGGGCTATATATATATATATATATATATATATTTATGTATATGTGGAGCTAGTGAAACGACCGCGAGCACGCTATGAGCGTGGTATGTTGTCATGTTCTTATATGACACGCGTGTCAGGATTATCATGTTTGCATCAGTCATATACTTTCGTCATCCATCGACGTCATGTAACACCAAATTCAGCATATGTGGAGCTTAGCAAAATGGCCACGAGCGCATCATGAAAAGCATGGTGTCCAATCTCAAGAGGTTGCAGAAATGGATCTTGAGAAAAACGCATTTTAAAGGTACTGTAAGTGAAAGCTTACCTATGCGGAAAAAAATATGTCCTTAAGATACTTTTTTTCATCATGAGAGCTTGGCAATCATGGTTAATATGAGCATGCAGCTTGAGTGAACTCCTCAAGTGAAAAAATCCTCATGTGAACTTCTCCTCATGTTAGTAGCAGGTTACGATTTCCAGGGGACTATAGACAATGAACACTTTTTAGTTTTTCAGTAGCCACCTTGTGGTCTTTAAAAGCGATTTTAACTAACTTCGAGTTTAATTGCAATATTCAATTTTTTTGTTGTAAAAGTAGAAAAACTATACTTGTCAAAGCAAATAAAAACAAAAAATACGTAACTTTGGGAAAAAAAAGTTGTTTTTCTACTTGAATTTTCCCTTAATCACACAATCAGCACTTCATTTTTTTTATCCGTTTCGGAAATAGTGGCTAGCCAAGCTGGAGATAGGGAAAGCTCCTCACCAGAGGTGTGTCTGAACCGCCGACAATGCTGAGGCCCAGACCCAGTTTCTCCTTGGTGATTTCAATGGCCGTTGGGCGGCCCGGTCGAATGACGTCCGATGCCGGCTGAGGTGGTGCCGCTGTCTGCCTTTTGGCTCGTCTGGTCTGGCGTGTGTTCGGCCAGAGTTTCCGGCCGCATAGGGGACAGCAGGGGCGATGGCAGGCGGCCGTCGGGAGACGACGGGGATGGCCGGCATTTCGATGAACAGTGCGATAGTGCCAGAGAACCCACCGTGCCTGGTGCCACGGCATAAAGATTTAGCAAAGGTGCGGGAAGCACAGAAACAAGAGTGACATAATAACCCTGAAAATGTCATCTTATATCATAACATCAACATGTCTCTGAGATAAGCACACATAAGCATGGGCGTGGGGTTCGTTCTTGTATTGCTTCACTTTATATGAGCAAACCATTTAAAGAATGGCTGACCCGCTTTATAAAGTGCAGCAAGATAGAGAAAAGGCTATATAAAAGAAAAACTTCTTGTCTATCCATTTGCAATGGCTAAAAGAAATCTATGCAGCTTTCCAAGAAATGAAAGCTTCTTAAAGAGTCAATGAAAAATTCGTCCTGGTGTGCTCAAAGTACTACTGCAGCAAACTAAAAATGAGATATTTTTAATTTCTCTGAAAACTGCCCATCATTGGTGAAATACCGGGGGGGGGGGAGGGGGGGGATATGCTAGCAGCTGGGATAACAGTGTAAAGGTTAACCAGACAGACACAAAGATGTTTTAAGTGAATGTATTTTACTTTGCTGCTGGCACAATAGCAAAAAACTTTTTTCAGCAAGAACACTCTAGGAAGCGTAAAGCATTTTGTGATGGTTGCATGAAGCCCCAAAAAATGTTGCCATATGCGTCAGGTAACCCATGATTATAGTAATGCCATTGCCTACACCATAACCTTGAACATACCCAAGCTTTACATAGTGTGAGTAGCACATATGCTAGCTTCTAAGACGTCGAAATGCAAGTGGCATCGCGCGTCGCCGTAAAGAAGTCAAAGTCTCTCTTTTTAAGCTAAGTAAACACTGAGCAGACGCATAACTATTATGTATTACAGTACTGTATATTATAGTTAACTACAAGCCTATCAGTTCCAGAACTGTATCACATATTATACCAGACATTACACTCCGATAAGTTACCAGTAGTTTATCATTGTTTTTGGAGATATTTTTTGCCCTTCAGACACTGTAGCAAAGATGAACATAAAAGAGAGGAAAGAAAAAGGTGAACCTGTTGGGTTAGTGTGTTCGTGGAGTCAGTGGGACAGATATTTAAAGGACAGTTGACATCATTGGCTGATGTCATTACGAAACAGGTGCAGCGTTCTAGCTATGACTTTGAGAAGATAACGCTAAGCAAAGCTTTGTATAAACAGTATGGATTATTACATAGCTAAAATTTTCTTAAATATTCTGTTGAGCTAAATTTGTGTGCAAACAACTAAATTTCTGTGCAATCACCAACACGTAAACAGCAACCTGTCTCCAGTGTTATGGTGAAACATATAGTGGTTCTATACAATATGACATTTGATATTCATGACACTGAGATCAAGCATGCTGCACACATTTGGGTGCTTGCCGGATGAGTTGGTTGAATATCACAATCATCGTCCCGATTAGTCACAGTTCATCTTGGCAGTTTGCTTGGGAACGAATAATTTAATGTGCGGCTGGGGAAGCAATGCCTAATTACTGAGTATATGCATGAATGCTACATTGTCATTGCAACCTGTATAGAACTCCACACGCTACCATTATTTCAACAGAAGACCTGGGACATGGACTTAAATGAATAGAAAGATGAAATCTTTCTTAGTAAAATGATGTTCATACCTCAAAATAAAGTCGTATTCAACACATAAAATGCGCTCAATTCAATTGCTTCGTACTTCTTTAGTCTGGAGGAAGTGAGTGTACGTATAAATCTGCGACACTTGCTAAGTTCCTTAAACAAAATCAGTTTGGTCCTGGGTTTATAGGCATTTTTTCATGTTACAACTTATTCGTGCTAACGTCTCTGTTTATTTTTTTTCCTATTTTCTATATTCCCACCTTCCTTTCCTCTATGTTTCCCCCGCTCTCAAAGGAACAGGCAGGAATTGTCAGGCTCTTCCCTTCCTATTTCCTCTGTGTATTTGTGTTTTCTGTGTCTCCAAATCAAATAATGAACATTAATAATCCAAGTAGCACTAATTTTTGGTTTAGCATTGTTGCAAATGTTGCCTGGACATTCCTAATATTGCCCCAATGTTACAACAAAATGAGCTTGATTGGGTCAATGCTTTCTCAACATGACAACATTAGGAGATTAGAAAATAGCAGTACAGATCTCAGAACATATTCTAGTTAACAATATGTAAAAAGATTGTCGACATTAAAGGGGTACTCACACAAAAGTTGCCTGCTGAGGTAGCCTGCAGGTCAATTCTCGTAAACATGCATATATCAGCCACCCAATCTCAACAGTAAATGCAGCTTAGAAAGTAAGTTATAAACAAAGCGAATACAGCTTTGAAAGTAAGTTATATGACTTTTGGAGTTTGCGCGCCCGGTCAAGTGCTATACACCATACCTTGCGACACTGACATCATAGAAAGTGACTTGAAGGTGACCCTAAACTTCCGTGACATGGCCACTATGGTCGAGCTCTAAACTGGCCCTGCTAAATGATGACCTCATGGTCACCACTGCGCGTTTGCACCAGCAGGCTACTACTCGGCAGCTGCTTGCAAGCCCGTGCCTACGGTGAACGTGTGGAATAGTCAAGAAAGTCATTGCCACCAGATGACAATGATGAGGATGACGGCCATGACATTGCGCAGCATGCGCCTCATGCGAAAGAACACGAGTGGACGATGCAGGCAGCACTGAAATGAGTCACAGTTCTGCAAGCCATTTCCCGTGCTAGAGGGCGTTAGCTGCACATGCTTGTCGTTCTTAGAGCTCTCCAAGACCAATACTGAGACTGGTCAGTAACATGATTGATTGATTTGTGTTGTTTAACGTCCCAAAACCACCATATGATTATGAGAGACGCCGTAGTGGAGGGCTCCATAAATTTCGACCACCTGGGGTTCTTTAACGTGCACCCAAATCTGAGCACACAGGCCTGCAACATTTCCGCCTCCATCGGAAATGCAGCCGCCGCAGCCGGGATTCGATACCGCCGACCTGCGGGTCAGCAGCTGAGTACCTTAGCCACTAGACCACCGCGGCGGGGCAGACTGGTCAGTAATAAACAGACTAGTTAAGTATACGACACTCACAGCAGCAAACAATGTGCCAGCTTATGACTAATAGGCCTCCAGCAACATATTGTAGCAAAAAATTGCCACAAAAGAATTTCTGTACTCTTTAAATGTGAAAAGAGTGAGCTTGAGCTGGCCTTGTAATTTATAGGACAGGTAGTCAGTGAAAGCGATGAAAGGCACACCAATAAATGGAAAGCGCAGCAGAGAACAATGAGTTATATGGTTTGAGAAAATTAAGAACATTGTAGGTGTAAAATGGAATAAGATTGTGCAGACCTTGATAGACAAGATATCGTTGAGGCAAGCCTTCATCTTGCAGTGGCCACAAAACGGGCTGTTGCTGATGATGATGGCAATGAGCAGCTGTCACGACATTTGCTTTCTATAATTGTTATGGTGTAATAGTTAAAGGGTGGGTCAACTACTAAGTCACCATTGTAGAGGTGATGGGTCCAGCACCTCTATCACACTGGTGCAGTAGTCGACACGCTCCTTAATACTACCTTAAGATGTGGTGGATTGATTCCACTTCAGGAACACATCGATCTCAAGATGAATCCCGATGTGCGATGAGAATGAGAAACCTTGTGCCATCATAACGATCACATGCCGCTGACAAACAGATGCCTCAAAAAATGTCCACAATATCCATTCTGCAACACTTCATTGTCTCTAAATGTGTCGGCATACATCAGCTCAGTTGAGTTCATCTGAACTGATGAAATTTTCTTTCCTTTAATCTTCAAATGCTAGATCTATGGCACCTATATATGACAATCTACTTTATCTTTATAAGTTAGAAGCTATGTAGCAGCCAGTAGATGCCTTGAAAATCCAGAACGTCGCAGTGTTTGGTGCAAAATTTCAGAATGGTGTCTCCACCCTCATTTTTTTTTTTTCGTGTGTTTTCTTGCTTACCAATCATCGTCTCGCAGTGAAAATGGTGTTTTTAGGATTGTGAAAGTGTACTTTACTAATACGTGAAAAATCGTTTGGATTTTTAGTGTCTCTGCAAGGAGGAAAAGCAGAGGTGAGAGCGAGGGTAGCATAAAATTGTTCATAGCGGTCTTTACAAAATGTGCATTGCTTAATTTAAGGTGGGAATGATTCGATGATGCTAGAGCCTAAAGGTTGAACAAAATTTCAGAGACTGTTGCAGGGCCCTTTAGCAATAACAAGTGAAGACTGTTTCAGTATTGAAAGTGATTAACAACATGGTCTTGGAAAACCCTGCAGGGCAATAAAATAGAAAGCAGCACAAAGAATAAAACAAAGTCCGTAAATCAGGAAGCAAGTTTTGTGTAACTGGACACTCTGCGATGTCGCAAAAAACACTTACACTGGCCAGAGACGGTACTTACAAGGAAGGTATCCGAGGGGCATCGAGCGGGTAAAGTAGATGGCATGCGGCGGCAAGCCAGAGCCAAAGCATGCACGGCAGGTAATGAGATGAAGTGGGGGCATTCAAGAAGCACAGGCCCGCCCCACGCATGCAGGCACGCATGGTTTTTATTTCCCAGCCACCATCGATCGCAGCCGCAGATGTGGAGGTGACAGATGTGGCAGGTAGAGGGCAGCACGGGACGGGGAAAGTGAGAGAGAGAGAAAGAGAGAAAAGGCGCCAGCGTGCGCCCGGGCAAGAAACAGTGTGTTGCTTCGCAAAAGCCCCAGCCCCTCCTTTCTCCTTCTTGCCCCTGAAAAAATGTCTGAAATCTCTCAATGCACCTAATAAAGGCAGACTGCAATGTAGATACTGGTCCCATACAACAAACCTCGTTTGAAACAGATGTGGGAAAACCTCTGTGCAAAGTATGACCTTTGAGTAATGAGCAGAAGCATCACAAAAAGTTCACAAAGGCTCTCACCCTCCCACTTCTCATTGGTAAAAAATGCAAGCATTGCCAAGAAGTGCTTCAGCCCACATTTAATGTCAGTTTCATTACAGAGATTCAATAAATGCAGGCACAACTTCAAAAAGCTCAACAAATGCAGTAGACTGTGTTTCACTGAATACTGATGAGTTAGACTTTGTAGACAGCAACCTTGTTAAACTTACAGAATAATCCTTGTGTGGTAATACCAAAGCATATCAAGCTGCCTTTCATGTTAAAAAAAAAAGTTTTAAAAACTGCAGTTCAGTGCTGCATTAAAATTATTCACAAGTGATGTCTAGCTACAAGCAAGTTGTTGGTTGGATACCTGCACATTACTCATATGTGCCCTTTGTAAAGGCAATTAAGTCTGGTATTTCTGCATATTTGTGAAATTTTCGGCATGAAGTTGGATTGTACAGTCACGGAACAAAAATGAATTTCACCAGCCGTCTCAACGAAGTGAGGTGCAGTGACAAATGTTTACATGTTTGTGCAGCGCATTCGTAAAACCCATTTAAAACTATGTAGGTAACATGCCATGTATTAGTACTCCGCGTGACACATCACAATGTGTCAATCATACACATAAACATGTATGTGCATTATGTGTGCATGCCTCAAACAGGGACAGACTCGTGTTCATAGCAGTACTCGTGAAACCCACATAATAGGAATGCTTTCCCACACTGAAGAAGGCATACACGAGGTCGGTGCACTAGCAGCGTTACGTTGAGAAACAACTCCACACAATATGAGGGCATCAGTGATGGTGAACAGTGTGCAATTCGAAAGGCAATAAACAAACTGGAAACTGAACACGTGCATGTGAAATTCTGAACAAACCTCCCAAAGCTGTAGATAAATAAGCATTCAGCACCTTTATGCTGAATTCCTTCGTAGACACAAAGATTTCAGTGAAGTAAATGTAACAGCCGTTAGCACTGCACCAGGGTCCATATTTTGTCTTATTTAATGTGCAGTTTGCCAGTTTTGCTCTTCATAACAACTATTCTTGACCTAGCTCACTCTTGTAGATCATGTTCATTCTTGAAGGAATGGCAGACTGGCAGAAAAAGTTTTTAACATCTTCGATCTCCAAAACTTGGCATCTGCCAGATGTGTCATGCTCATGTGCACACCATGAACCACACATTTTGAAACTTTCAAGGTGTAGGTGTGTACAAGTATCTAGGTGTCAATTTATCTTCCAACGTAACATGGTCTCTTCACATAACCCATATTACTAACGAAGCAAACTCTGCTCTTGGCTGTCTATGTCAAAACCTTCATCTAACTCCTACCCTCATCAAACTACTCGCTCATAAGACACTAATCAGACCAAAACTTGAATGCACATGTGCTGTTTGAGACCCTCATCAGAGTTACAACAGTGAAACACTGGAAACTGTGCAAAACCAGGCAGCAAGATTCGTCTTTTCAGATTACTCATATCAGTCAAGTATAACCGAACTTAAATCTCATGCTAACCTCGCTACCCTTTCGTCCCACTACTGTATAGCTAGTATGTGTCTGTTTTTCAAGCTCTACCATGCATCACCTCATACTTCCGCCACTAAGCCAGCCCATTGTCATTCAAACTGCATCAACCATGCAAAAGCTGTGAACCACTAACTGCTCACACCACTGCGCACCTTTCGACCTTTTTTGTCAAGACAGCACAAGATTGGAATGGCTTTCCTTCTGATGTTGTGCACCACTCCAGTATCAACTTCAAAGTAGCGATTGAGCATATAACTTTTTAACACATTGTAATAGCCCATCTCTCATTTAAAACTCGTTCATTGAGGCCATTGAGGTATTGTAAATAAAAATAAATAATAAACTTAATACGCTTGGTCCTCTTATGCTGACTAAATCTGGATGCCTTTTTGAAGGATGTGACTGCCAGCCAAAACGTGTCACGAGATGTTGGTTAACGTAAAAAGATCAAAAGTTATGACGACAGATTGACCATGCTGTTCACAATTTAGGCAGGAATTATCAACCTAAATTGCCACAAAAGAGCTTGATGGACGCTACACATCTTCGCCTTCACGATAGAATGTGATAGCATAATCCGACCACTTATACATCGCCATTTCAATTGCTAGATTGGCTTCAGTTCTCGGCTGATACCTCACTCTGCTGCAAGAAAACGAAGATCTGTGTGCAATATCGTTGGCTGTCTCAAACTATCCTAAAATGCCTACAGTAAGTACAGTTGCAAGGCGACCACTATGTCCTAATTCATCCTTTTGTGAACCTCCCAATTGAAGAAAGAAAAAAAAAGTGAACGAAAAGATAACCTGCCACTCGTGGCAAGTTATCTTTTCATCCACATTTTGTGTGTCTTCACAATACATTACAATTACTTATAACATCCCCTATACTTTCCTTGGCATCACAGTTTGTTAGTTCAGTCTTCTTCTGGTTAACCTCTCTGTCTTACCTCTATGTATCTCTCTCTCTCTCTTTGCCTGTAAGTTATCATTAATATTGTCCCGTTTAGCATAGTTGTTAACCAGTATGAAATGCACCAAATGTTGCCTGTGTTGTGAATATATTTGTCCCACAAGTTCTCCAGTTTTATTCAACTGAACTTCTTGAGAGGCTCATTCAGAACTACAGTGCACCGTGAACAGTTTGGAGACCACAGCTCAGGCAATGTGCCACAAAATGCAGTCACTCCCAGACAGGTGTGTGTGCTTTAAAGATAACTCTGTGCGTCATCGGTTGACTTGCGTCGAAGCAAGTCATGAAGCCAGCGTATTGTCCCCAGCCCTAGAGAGGATGACAGCAGTGAGCAAGAAATGTCGATTTTCACTGGGCGTCATAGGTCGTCTCCTCCCATTGCCTGATCCCCCTGTCAAATTTCAGCATATGATAGCCGCAAATTTTTATGAAGCTGACATGTGCAGAGTTGATGATTAATGATCACCATCATCATTCGTTGCTAATATGGCAGCGGTCGTTGCTGCTTGCAAGCATATCAGTTTCTGTTCAGACTGAAGTACCTGCCCAGGTTAAGGGTTAAAATGACCGAAGTCTCAGAATATGACAGATTTCACTCGCCACTCTGTGATCAGGCCAAAGCAAAATGTTCTTTTCTGTAGTTCCTCCATTCAGCAATGTATTGTCACTTGTGCAAGTAAAATGTTTTATTAATTAAGTCCCTTAGTTTATCAATTATTTGGTTATCGAATGACTTCGGCTTTCCGATAGCTCAACACAATGTTCAACCCTTTCTGTTTCATTGGTAAGTGATGTGACCATTAGATAACCTGAATATTGAAAACTAGCTGGCATTTAGAGTAGTATCATGTAACATAGTCCTGACACTTCAATTCTCACATGTTCCCTCTAGTATATGCTAAAAAACGCCTTTCTTTCTTCATGGCTTCCATGTTTTTTAGTGCCCATAATAAGAACACTGTTCAATGAGAAATCATGTGCATTTTACTTTCCCGCTTCCCAGAGTAGTGTTCGCTCTCTTTGCTTTAACAATGCTTTAAGCCATGCTCAAAAGGCAGATGTATGGTACTGTGATGCAGACACAATCGATTAAATGTGCTCCAGTTTTACACTTCATCCAAGACCAACCAAAACATTCCAAAGAAGATGGAGACTAAAGAATTTTCCAGACCAATAAGCAAAACACCATTTTCCTTTGGATATGATTGGTACATCTTGTCAAGAGCAGAATTTCGAATATCGTAAAGGCAGGATGAAGAATGCAGAACCAAAAGTTGTCTTGCAGTTGTTCTCTTGGCCAAGTGTTCATGCTGTGCAATGTATTGCTATGCCATTGTTTGGCAAAGAATTAAGTTCAATGCTAAAACAAGAGGTCAGTATCTCACGTAACCAGCGGCGAGTGTGAATTCCCATTTGAATTTAGTTTGTAAAGACTGACTTATACAGACAGAAGTGCAATGCTCATTTGATGCATTGCATCACACGGACACATGCCAATGTTCACACTTCTGCAGGTTCAGGTGCTTGAGTGTGCTAAAGGAATGACCACAGTCAGGAGAATGATCATCGCTTTCCTTTTGCTACAACAGTGCATCATCGTTGTGAGGGAAAGGAAAAAGTGGGTGGGCGGTGGGTGTAAAAAAAAAAGAATAGGCGGCTAGGTCCGCGATTACGGGCAACTCAAAACCACAAAAACAAGGACAAAATTTATATAGTATGAACGCTAAACTTTATCTGAATTTTAACAGTCGAAGGTGTGTTATTTTTGCATACACAGACCATAATGAGAAATGAACAGAAAATTACCTGCAGCAATGAAAACATGAATTACAGAAAAATGGTTTATAGTGTTTTGTTCATTGTACATAAACAATTTGTTTTTGTAAATAAAATTGGGTTAAATTTCAGCATTCACCGCATTTACATTCGACCGAGTACTAATATTTTTTTTGTGTGGTTTTGCGATTCCCATATTCCCACAAAGGCTTGGGCCGTGCCGCCTCTTTCACAACACATTTTCATGCATGAACATCCGGAGCACCCCCGCAGCCTTAATTACAACTGCAATATGTCGATGCAACGATACATGCGCATCAACGTGCAAACACGAGCACGCAAAGAGCAAGCCATGCGACTGGCATTCAATGTGACGATGCGAGATGGCAGGTGTCGTGGCGCACTCACTTTTGCGGTTGGACGGGACCGTCCGCGAGGGCTCCTGGCTTTCTATGGAGGCTGCCTTCTTCTTGAGCAGGGGAACCACATTACCCATGGGCCTCGCTACAATTAGCGTCAGCACCCCTTCGGCCTGCTTCAAGAGCTGCGCCACCTGTATGCAGAAACAAGTGAATATGTGAACAACCTCTTAGCTACCCACACTCACGTTTGTGGACACGACTTCTTGAAGAGCCCCTAAACAAACTCCGATAATTTTCAACGTTTCAAGTAAATGTGAGTGTCAAGTTCGGTGTGTTGTCCTGACGAATATTATGTCAAACTCTGCAGTTCTATGTGCCACGGGCATACCCCAAATTTCAAGAAACAACCCCCTGCTCCTGTATGGAGATTTTGGTAATCCCCAGTGTTAAGTTTGACATGAATGTTCTCAACTGGTCATGTGATGCACAAAAACAGCCTGTTTGCTCCTCCTCGATGCACGAGTACATGAGAACCGAGGAGGAGCAAACAGGCACTGTGCGGAGAAAGAGCAAACAGTGCCGCTATTACTGCACTGTTCCGAAAAATTCTCGAGCTTACGTGTTTGTTGTAGGCTCGTACACAACTGCAACACCACTACTAAATTTCGACCTCATGGTTAATTAGGGGTCCCTTAAGCAAAGTAGACAGCGCAAACTGCTGACTGTCATTAAAAATGCGTGCCTCTGTTGCCCAAAGTGTGCGTTACCTAAATTCCAAGTGTGAGTGGCAGAAGTCAACTTTATAGCAGCTGGGGTGCATAGAAAAGGAAACGATGGCGAACAGCCCGCGTAGTGCGATGCTGTTCAGGTCTGACTACACAAAGTTATGGCATTATTATTTTTCGTGCACAGGAGATAGTGCAAACAAAAATGATGCCACTGGTTTTTAGGAGTCATATAAAAAATTAAAGCATTGACTATCAGAATGCGCACTTATCAGGGGCATTTTTACAATTTTCACAACCAATGTCACCATCTAAGACTTCAACCTTTGAAAATGAAAAAAAAAAGTTTTGTTACAATATATTTTCTTTGAACTTGTGGAACCATTCAAAACAAAATTTTGCAAACTACATCTCTTTTTTCTCGCTTATAGTAAGTATTCTCCCTAATGAAGAGGTTCACTGGAACCTGATTGTCTGTTCCCAAATGTCTGCCCCAGATGAGAATAGTGGAAGATTTGCAAAACTATATATAATGAACATCATAACGTTTGCATTGTCGTTGTAGTACGATTGAACACAATTCGCACACAAGTGTTTAAGTATACAACTACATGTATTTCCTTATTAACATTCTACACGTGAATTTTTTTATCTTTCCTTTTTACGTGACCTTGTCTAGGCTGTTTCCTCAGGCAGGCGTTAGGTCCACGATAGATTCAAAGATGGATCCAACACACGTATCTTCAAATTTACATGTATTGGCTCATAAACATTCTTTCCTTCAAATTTCTTATCTTTCCCACTTATGTGACCCAGTGCTTGTCTTACAAGGGTTTTTTCGAGGGAAGTGTTGAGTCCAAACGAGTTTTCTGGCTTCGCACACGAATTTTCGAACCTACTCAAGATGTGCCCTTGGATACAAAAGCATGCGAGATACTATTAGCAACAGACCCACACTCTCATGTGCGTGTTCGGATAACATCTCTGCTATAGACACAGGGTAGTTGTAGAGATACAAGATGATTACAGAAGATAACAAACACAGTATCTCTGTCAGTTTCTGTCATTGTCTGTGTGTACAGAAGGATACTTTAGCCTGGAAGAACGAAAGTCAACCAACAAGCCTAGCCTTAACTATTTAGAAAGAAAACATGTTTGTGTTAGTGTATGACAACTATTATTACAGTACAAATAGATAATGTTGTACAGTTGACTCTGGTTAAAGAGAACCCGAAGGGACCAGAAAAATGTGTCTAGTTCAACTGGAGTTGTGCTTACTGAAAGGTGAACAGAAGTGTAGAATTCAAGTTCAACATCAATTATGTTAAAGGCAGTGGTTTAATAGACTTGTGTTCACTGAGAGTCTAGTGCGCATACATAACGTGGCTACCTTTGACACGCGAAAATCTGTACTTTCCAGGTGCTTGGATTAGCTTCTCCACCAAGCTTGGCCATTGCTAATGCTGTATTGATAACACTGGATTTCACAGAAAAAATGACATCTTTTTATACTTAATGCCATTCTTCACGTATCAGGTTTCCTACGTTAAAAAGCTTCGATATGTTTGTAAGCATGCAAACTTTGTGAACGCACAACTTGTCACACAAAAGTAAGCTAGGCTGACTTTTAGTTCCGTGCAATGCACTGAAGGCGCACATGCGCCCATGTGTGCACAGAACACAGAAGATTCCTTTAAAGACAGGCTCTGCAGCTGGACGTGCAGTACTAGAACCCCACATAAGGTGTAATGTGAACACAAAACATGTGAAGAGATCACATCTAATACTTAAAGAAAAGAGCACACAAAGAGCACCAATCTATGAAAAAAAAAAACAAGGTTCAAAGAAATAGGGTAAGCCCTACACTTTTCAAGTATTTTTGGTCATATTGTGGTGCATTTTTTTCAGCAACCAATAGAGATAGAAGCCAGATGTTTGCAACATTTTGTTCAGTGCTATGTGTTCTATGAACTAAACTACAATAGTTATATTATGCCAGAAAAGAAGTATTATTAACAATGTTTTCTTCGTTCAGTAAAAAAATTTTAGACAATTTTTGCATACCTCCTTACCATAAAATAAAATGATTTGTTCCACGTGCTCAATTTCAGTTCAGTATACTGATACATAAACAATGAGGTAGTGCAAAAAAAAAATTGGTGCACTATCTTTTATCGTTTTGAAGGCAACTGCAGTGACATGATAAAAAATCAAGTTTTTGGAAAACACAGCTCAGGGTGAATATCTTGATCTTATGGCTTTCCCTCTGTCAAGATTTGCCGACCTGACCTGTATATTCGGTCTTGGCTAACAATCTGAACAACGTTGTGAGACGATTTTTCTTTCACCTAAAAAAGAACATGTTCATGGTCACATTGCTTTCAAGTCAAGCTTTTAGGTTCACAAAAGTACTGCAGTATGAAATGTGGTAGATACACAAATGCAAAGAACACTGGCTTTTTATGCCCAGAAAAAAAAAAAGACCCCCCCCCCCCATAACTTTGCTCACAACAACCCCTTAAGGCAAAGCATCACAATAAATAAAGTACACTTCTTACCATTTCATGAAGCATCCATGGATATATCCATCACTACAAGATGTGAGATCAGATATCCTTTTAGGTTCAATCGAAAAGCTATTTGTTTGCTGAAATTAACCAGTTTCTTTGTAGCCTCAAACAGTTTCCCTTCTTAAAAACTACAGACTGCTTTGGCTGAAAACCTCGTCACAAGTATCCACACTGCGTTGCTTGACGTGCTCGCTTATCTCAGAGGCGCTGACGTCAGCCCTTATCTTTTGCTTTGTTTTGAAACTTAAGTCATCGTCCTGATGGCACACATGAATGCACTTAGCAGGTCCTCATACAAGTGCCGTTATCACCCCTCATTCGTCACATCTTCAATGTGATGCTTCCGGTTCTTTTGTGAATGGTAACTCTGCTATACCAATTATTACAAATAGCAAGTATCAAGCAGTCTTAATGTTTTTTTGCCAATGCTTCAGGTAGTTTAAAGATGACAACCCATCATACTTGATTTTTTTTTTTTTCACACTATTTCAACTCACCCAAACCTACACTGATATTTTCTTCGCATTTTCCACGTAAATTTGTGGACTGAAACCTTACAGTTATTTTACTCCCCACAAAAATTTACACAGCTATCAATGTCTCGCTTTACAAATTTGAATAACTTCCTTTAACCTAAACAGAGAGAGCCAATTAAAAAAGTCTACCGTGAACTTTGCGTGGTATCACTTTTAAATTCATTCCCTAAAGACATGAAAGGAATTCATTGTCATAAAGCCAACACACCAAGCTTTCAATCATAATGCCGATATAAAGAGATTCTTCAAAATTTTTAAAACCATATTGCATTCACGGTGGCTATACTTTCAACTATTCAATATTATTCGTGATAACTGCTCATCAATATTTGTGCTATGTATGTATGTTTTATTTCCATTTTACTTCAAAATTTTGTTCAACTTAATTTTCTGTGTTTATTACAGTTCACGTAGTTTTTATTTTGTGGTGTATGACTGGACAAGAGGTCTTATCACAAGTCTCTCAGCTATTACGCTACCTTCAGCTACTATGTATTACTTATAAAATGTATTACAAGAATTCTGGTGATAAATATCGGAATGCCGAGAACCTCCACCAATACCGAACGTACTGTGTCATAATCGGCACCAGTGACGTCGGTGCCGTTGACATCGAGGATCATGTCGCCCACTCCGAGGCCAGCCTGGTGGGCGGGGCTGCCTTCCTGAATGTCCGAAACGAAGATGCCCTGGCCGGCTTCCGCATGGCGACCCTCCAGGATCATGATGCCGAGGCCGTGCGTCCCCTGGACATTAAGACAAACGAAAACCAGAACATGAATCAGTGTTAGTGTAAAGAAATATTGATGAGCTATGAACTCATTAAACAGAGAGCCCAGATGAAAAGCTAATTTCAATTTAAAAGTATTTGCAGCTGGAGAATTGCAGGTTCAATAATCAAGCTGGAAAGACCTGATAATTCATCATCATCATCATCAGCTTGACTACGTCCACTGCAGGACAAAGGCCTCTCCCATGTTCCGCCAGTTAACCCAGTCCTGTGCTTGCTGCAGCCAATTTATACCCGCAAACTTCTTAATCTCATCTGCCCACCTAACCTTCTGTCTCCCCCTAACTCGCTTGCCTCCTCTGGGAATCCAGTTAGTTACCCTTAATGACCAGCAGTTATCCTGGTCATTAAGGGTAACCAGGATAACTGCTGGTCATTAAGGGTAACCTGATAATTAGCTTACAGTTGATGAGTTTCCAAAGAACTCTGTCGGTCTAAGGATGAAATTTGGCCATATTCCAGTGTAAGATTCATCCAGTTCAAGATGAGTTAATTATAGCATTATAGCTAAATTATCGGAAGTTTTTCCAGCTGGAAAAACTTCCGGTTCAATAATCCAGCTGGAAGTGAAACTCCTTTTATCTGGGACTGAATGAAGACAATGTTGCTGCTGTAACAGTGTATAGCCAAATGACAGTCTTAGAATAGGGTTCAGAGGGTTAGCATTTATTGGATGTGGTACGTTAAGCAGGTCGGAATACTGGGCGAGTTGGCACAGGTTCATCGAGGCTAACAGCGCAACTAACAGCGAGACTAAAATGGACAGAGAATGAGACGCATGGCACAAAGCTGACTTTTAGCTTAAGTTTTAGCCAATAACAACACAAAAATGTTGTCCTTGTGTACGTGTTGGGGCGGTTTTAAATCCTGCACTTAATACACATTACCTGTGGAAGTACTATCAGCATCAAATGAAACCCGAACAGCTGCAAGCCTTCGCGATGATATAGTGCGTGCCGTCCAGTTATCACCATTGACAGGCGCGTGCATCCTGTTCGGCATCTCTGTGCATAAGTGTGTGCCTGTCCATGGTGACAAGAGGACGGCACGCACTATACCGTCACGAAGGCTTGCCGCTGTTTGGGTTTCATTTGATGTCGATAGTACCTAGTACATAAAAACCTAAGGGAGTACATGGCATGGGCAACCCTGAGATTCTTTTAGTTTTTGCTGCCACCTTGGCTATCGCACTCTTGGCGAGACAATGATGCTCTTTGTTGCGCAGCACGGGTATCAACCAGATGCTGCAGAAAGATTTTTTGTGATTGTAGATAAATTATTGTGATTGATTGTTGGTTATTTCCGCAGCTTACGTAACTTTAGATGTCCGTTTATTTTACGCTGCAGTTGAGCATTGTAAGCGTTTTTTTTAGGCCCGTATTGACCACTGCGTGACCATGAAACATGAGATGATGAGGGACACACCGGGCCCATGAAGTGTAATTGAAACACGAATTGAGCTCCTCGAAATTATTTTCTGCTTCCCAAAATCCACGCATAGCAGTAGCTATTATTGCCCTTCCGTGAACATTCTATCAACGCACTAACAATTCCGATGCAGCTTCTTTCCCTGCACGATTGAACATTAAAATTTCTTACCTGCCAAAGTCTGTTTGCTACCCATTTCGGAATTTTTAAACGTTACTGATGAACAGTTCCTTTATATGTTCTTACCTCTCTTTGACTTGGATGTTCCTATCTCTGCACATTGCATATCTCTGTACATTTACTTACATGTTCGGCAACTCCTGCCCCAGCCATAAGCTGCAGTTATGTATAGATAAAATAAACAAATAAATAAAAAATAAAAAGCTCATCTTTGGATTGACCGCATAAACCATAAGTGAAGGATCTTTCTAAGCTTGCAGGGAAGGTGCTTCAATGACATTAAATCACCCATTAAACAATGACATTCTAGTACAGAAAGTTGAAAATTTTCATCCACCAGGCTACCAGTGAATGAGTAACTGGTATTATCTACCATAAAGAGCGAGAATTTTAACATATTAATTAAACATCTTCATTCAGATTACACATGCCCATGTGTAAAGCACATACTTGAACATATAAATTTTGCTACTTGACCTCAAGCTGCACACGCAGGTTAGAAATGAGAAAATTTTTTCTAGCACTCATGGTCTTCAAACTATTTCCGCGTAAGTATATGAGTGAGATAATATATAATCAAAAGCGCTTGTTCCGAGCAGATAAACAGCTGCCTGATAAGTAGTTTTAAGATCAATATCCTTAGAGGAAAAAATGTGCACTTAGAAATCTTGAAAATTTCGAATATTCTTTTTATAAGAAACGTTCGAGAGCATAATATTTTAATTTGCCTCTACATAAATGTAGTCAAATGTTTTGAAAATGAAGACCTTGGGAAATCTGAAATTTCCTTTTATACGGGTTGCTTCATTAGAAAATACCGGACTGGATAACTGAAAGGTTCAAAGAGTCCGAGCGTTCATCTGTGCAGATAGACTTTACAGCAGAACTTGTGGGACACACTCACCTTCTTCACAGTTACAGTCCGGACCCCTCGGTAGTTTGCATATTTTATTTCATGCCCCTGCAAAGAAAATGGCGCAAAAAAAAAAAAATGCAATGCGCTTAGTTATAGCACACAGGTTATAGTCCTTTGGTGACGACAGTCGGAGCGAGAAATCAAGCAGTGCTAATACATTTCAAACATGAAAACTTTAGAACAGGGACAATGAAAATGCAATGATTTCACCGATTTCAATGGATTGATACGTGGAGTTTAACCTCCCAAAGCAACCATGTGATTATGAGAGACGCCGATGTGAAGGGCTCCGGTAATCTCGACCATCTGGGGTTCTTTAACGTGCACCCAAATCTGAGCACTGGGCCTACAGCATTTTTGCCTCCACCGAAAATGCAGCCGCTGCAGCCAGGATTCGATCCCTCGACCTGCAGGTCAGCAGCCTAGTACTTTACCACCAGAGCAGGGCGAATTCACTGATTTTACCTTGCTACCTGATTGCAGCCACAGAACCGCCCACTTTGCTGTGAAAAGATGCTCGATACGCCAGAAAATGTGCAGAAAAAAATTTACATCCAGTACTGCTGCACTGAAGTTACTGATATGACTTAAATTTTGATAGCAACTAACAAAATGTATATAATTTTATTACTGGAGAAAATGGGTGATGTTCTGCAACAAGGAAGAAAGAGGAAAGGTCGCAAGCTTAATAAAATGCTATCTAGTGACAGTGAGTGAGGCCAAAAGAAAAAGATGTAATTTTAGACTTTTAATTTTCTTGTCTAATAACGCATGAAATGAGCAAGAATAGGGCTTTCAGAGAAACAATGATCAGCCTACACTGATTTATCACGACACTTTAATATGCCCCTAACATTTGTAAACACATATAGTCCAAAGCTATATGTGTAGTGCATGTAAAGTAAAGCGTGGATTTGGCATAAAAGTTGGGTTGAAATCTCGGTCAATCATCACTTCCGGCGAACTCTAAAGGCTAGTTCACACCGATGACCAGCAACGATCGCTTGATTAATTTAGTCGCAGATGGTTGCAAAAGGCCAATTTGGTGACAAAGCAATTGCTTTGGCTCAGTTACTTGCCGATATATGTTTAAGCCGTACAACTGCTGTCGCATAGCTCTCAGCTAATCACATGCACATGAACAGGACGTAGGCTTATTTTACAAAGAAATAGCGATATGAGCTATATATGAGCGTATGAGAATTCTATGTGGTGACGTATATAGGTCCCATGTAAATGTGAACATCAGTCACTTGGAATTGCTTTTTCCCAACTAGTCACGAACAAACTCGTGACTGGTGCTAGTCACAAGTTGAATGAGCCTTAATACAGCTTCAAAGTGAAAAGTACCAAATTTTGTTAGTTGTTTTTAGTGTAACTGTTCACATTTTGACATTCTGCACAAAACGAGTGCTATAGCGCCAACTGAAAACGAGGACAAATGTGCTTTGCCAGCACATGTAGTTACAGTTTCTTTCTTTTTTGGCGCCCTAAACCTTTTGCTTAACCTAGCTTTTTTCATTGCTCATAATTTGTCACACGTTGTTCTTTGTGATTCTGGCATATATAAACTTTCGTCACTGCTAATAAACTCGGTTGGAAGTTAGGGCCCATTCTTGTACGTCTCTGTGCCCCATTCTTCAGTTCAATCTATAGCACTCGTCGCGACTTACAAACTAGCCCAAGCCGCTACCCTTTTAAGTTTACACTAAAGGTTGCATAGCCTATCATGCTATCACCCCTTATGAAGCCAGGATGCCAATTCCTCACCTGCTCGTCTAGTTGCATCGGATACTGAGTGAGGGGCTTCACGGCCATGTCCTCCACTGCGTCTTCTCTCCTGTTAACAACATGAGAAAGAAGAAGTGAATGCTACCTGAGGTCCCACAAAGCTTGCACTCATGCTTTCTTTTCTTTTTCATGTTGGAACATACAAGTGATGCGGAAAGGCAGCCAACATAACCCGTGTTTAAGTGTACACACACAACACTACAGTGAGTCTGCTTTAGTTTTCGATTCAGATGGTCCACACCAACAGCATTCACATAAACTCCGTTTATACAAATGTTTTTGCCCAATACACAAGCCAGAAATACCAAAGATTGCAATGTTATCACTGTGTACGGCACATTTCTTTAATGAAATACATGTTCTGCAGTCAATCAACAAACAAACACTTCTAGCATAATGCAGACAACCTACTGATGCACAGTTATTTCACACTTGTTTGCTTTTGTTTTCCAGTATGTGCATACCACAGTCAGTTTTACATGCAGGAACACCCCCTCCTACTATAGCCACAGCAAACTGCAATATGTATAAATAGGAGCACAAAAAGACTTCATGATGTGCCAAGAGGTATGGCTTACCTGTGGAGGACAAACTTGTACGTGGGACCCGGAAGACTCTTGATGATGGCTGAGGCATTGAGGTGACACCGGCCGTACATTACAACTCCATTCACCTTTGGCAAAGGGCAAAAGACAGATGCAAATCATACAGTGCGAACATCAGACTTTTTAGTTCAGCATTTCAAGGAAAGCAGCATTACAAACACAACATGTGACATTTGAGACTGGAACAGAAGACATTTCCAGAGCCTAATGTGGGCAGATCAGTTGTAATCAGCTTCTGTTTTTTATTGAATGTTTCAGGACCATATCTTTTAATACATATAGCTACAACTCTCCGCTCTGAGTTCACAAGCAAGTGGAGCTAATTAAAACCTCATTTGACTTCCCAACTCTCTGTATCCTTAATATGCTAACTCAATATACTAAATTATATATATGCACTGTTCCTTAAAGCCTGTTTTTCTAATGAAGCCAAATGTACTAGCAACATTCTGAGCATAGGCAATGATCTGATCCCACACTCGTGAAAATGCCCGATACCACATCTAGTGGAAATGCACACAAAAAAGTTTGCCTTCAAAGTGTGCAAGAAGTAAAGGCTTGTTGTACACTATATCTTACAGTATTAACAGTAGAAAAGAGAAAAGTCCATGTTGATCATAGAAAAAAAGTGCCCCAAATGGCGCAAAGAAAAAAAGAAAAAACTGTAGCGTGAGGTTGAGGCAAAATACTGTAACCAATGGCCAGACAGTTTAGTAAAGTGCTCAATGCACTATTGGTCGTATGTGATGGTAACTCTTTTTTTTCTTTTACCTTTGCTGCTTTTATTCTGATCCTGATCACCATGTTGATCCAATATTCAATTAAGGTTGTTAAAAAACAACAGCCAGAAAGAAATATAAGTTTAACAAGCATGGAAGCACATTAGAATGGCCTGTGCCACCAAGCTGTCCCTCAGACTTTCAGAGATTGCACTACGATTGCCAATAGACGTAGCAAAGGAAGCAAAGGGAAGAGCCACGCCTTCTGCTCCTCCCTTTATCACGACATGCTTTTGTGCCTCAGGCATGCGTACCTAAGCAAGTGAAGCCCCGACTCGCCTAGAAAGAAGTCCTTTTGAAATAATGGCATGCGCGTGGGATGAAATGATAACATGCATGCGGACTATATTGTAGAAAGTTTTGAAAAGTCCATAAACAGGGATTGTGTCGAAACGTCGACTCGACACAAGCCCTGTTTATGGACTTTTCACCACAAGCTTCCATCTTCCCCCTTCTATTGCAGCAAGTTAAAACTTAAGTGCACTCATTTATCTTTGTCTCTGTCATTTCTCATGCTATGAACTTTATTGAGCCTCAAGCCAAGTTTGAGTGGAATGTACCTCTAGCAGCTCATCGGCTACCCGTATGCGGCCATCACGGGCAGCCTGGCCGTTTGGGTGGAGGCCGCAGACGAAGACGCTCATGCGGCTGCGGTTCTTGTTGCCGGCTAGCGAGAGGCCGAGGCCATTGGGTCCCTTCTGCAGCTCCACGAGGAGCAGCTCCCCGCCAGCCAGCTTTAGCTCCTGATACTTGCGCTCGATCTTCTCTGCAGGGAGAGAAGGAGAGAGAGAGGTTGAAGAAAGTATTCATCTGTAACTGGGCGTGAAAATAAACAAAACACCGTCGAGAAACGCCATGAAGAAACACTCTGTTGAGACTGACAAGCAATCATTTGAGAACTCTACTCTCTTTCAACAGACACTTTATAAGAACAGAAAAACGAAGGTCACAGCTTCATTACCGAACTTTTTGCCAGAACTTCAGCCCTTGAATTTCACTTGCGGCACTGAGAATCGTTAAAAAAAATCTACGTCTCACCCCACTGGTCATTCGCCATAGTTTGCATGCTTTCTTCAAGCAAAAATCATTCTATCTTCCTAGTCCCAATGGTATGAAGCCGGCAGGTTACACACATACAAAAGCTCCTGTCAGTGAGTGCAGCCACTGCTGCGTGCGGCAATTCACATTGTTTCAGTGATGGATGCTGATAAGAAGTTCGGTAAGCACTGACCGGCTATCTGTGATAACGGGATCAGTGATTCTGTGTCCCCTTCCAGCAGAGATGCTGACGGTGCACAGTCAAAAGCCAAGTTGACTCACTTTTGCATAATAAATTTCAGTCATTTGTCATGCGTAGCCTGTGTATGAAGTTGAGGTGCACTGTGGAGTGAATGAAAACCTGCCTCTTAGCTTGGTGATCTGCCCACGTGTGTGTTACTGGAATAAAAGTTTGGTTAATGTACTTTAATGTATTTCTTTGCGACATCGGCGACCCAAAGCAGCGAATTTCCATATGTGGCTATAAAAATGAGCGTCTTCTGTGAACTGTGGGAGTTATAATTTTGTAAAAAATATCAACACAGCTAAAGATTCCTTTTGGTAATGGATATCTGCCAGTTTGGAGCTCAAGAGAGATGGAAAAATGCACAAGTCGAAGGCATCTCATCGCACTCAACCTTTAGAACTGCTACCATGTTAAATACGGCAACAATGATCATGCTTGAAATATCCAGCAGTCAAACTAAGATAAACTCCTGATAACATCTTGTTTGTTACCTAACTATGGTCCTCCTGTTCCCCTTAATTGATATGCAATCATGTTTGTAAATAAATTATGCAGACTTCTAATGCATGTATAGGAACCAATGCGACAAGAAGGATTTGTCAACTAGCCAATTATATTGCTCATGTTTTGCAGTAATATTTACAGAACTGTGAACGCATATCTGACAAGCAAATCTGGAAAACAACCTGCAACAATCAATTACTACACTGTCTCGAGGACCAGCTCACTTTTAAACATGCCATCATACTTGCACAATATTAAAGGGGCACTACAGAGAAAAATGTTTTGTCATGCATTCAATAGTAAAGTACAGTTTAACAGTCTTAAAGGTACCCCTCTTACCGTGTGACGACGCTTGGTAAACAAGAAAAGATCCGAAAAAGAAAATGTGTGTGGAGATGCCACTTCAAGATTTCCACACCAAATGCATGACATCGTAGATTTTGACAGCATTTATCGAGTGCTGCTTAGTAAATACATTATGATCTGTGGGTGCCATAGATGTAGCATACCAAGTTGAAGAAAGCTTCCTTGAGCCCATGTCACGAAAATGCGAAAAATACATTTTGAAAGTACTGAACCTATGCACGGACGTTTTAGCACGAGAACTAAAAATGAAACTTCTTCCTCGATTTTCTTCACTAATAATAAGATTGTAATTGCAAAACTTGTGATGCTAGGGTTCTCGAGCACAGCACATCATCCTAAACCAAGTAACTGCTTCATTTTAGTGCCCCTCAAAGGAATGACCCAGAAATTAGCCAATGAGGTAACAAAGCATATGTGCCATACAACAGGACAGACATGAATTAATGACACCAACAGATAATGAAGCAAAGGAAGGTATAAGGGGACATTATTTACAAGTTTTAGCAGTAATGTAGTGATTATGACACAAATTATAAGACATTAAAGAGGACAAAATGTCAAATTGCAGCCGGTAGTTAGCGTGTGTTATCTGAAAGTTGCAGGTTCAATCCCTTTACTCTAAATGACTCAATTTCGACTCATTTTTTCTGTGAGTGAGCAAGGTATTCATTGAATTCTATTACGTTAATGACACTTTATTTTGATACGGAAGGCTTAGATTACTCTGCGTGCAAGCTTGCTCTTGAAGCGATGACGCCATGTAGCCCTCAAAGAGAGACGAAATGCTGTATTCTCAATGATTCCTTTGATAACTTCCATATATATTTCTACCTGTAGAAATACACACACTAAACACGCGCATGTTTCTGTGCTGAAAAATTCTTGTTGTGAGCCACCACTTTAGTCCTGTACTTTTCTTCCTTGGTATCTGTTCCTGTGGGCATTGCATGATGAGCAAAACGAACAAATGTGCAACTTTCCAACGACAGCTGGACCCAACAACAGAAGTGAGAGGACGTGCTGGTGTGCGCCCTGTGTTGTCGAGGTCTGACTACACCACATATCTAGCGGGCAGCCTTGACGCCCGAGCCCGACACGTGCAATATACCTGTTGTTGAGACAGCTGCAGTTGGCTAACGGGCAACAAATGACATTAGAGTTTGAGGCACCTGCACTGCAATTGGAACAACACCAATGGCACAGCTGGCAAGACAACCAAATGAACACTTCCGACTAGCACGACGAAATGGGTGACGGCACTGTCACTAAGTTGGCCTAACTGTGCAACATGCATTTCGCATTTTGGCTGGATCTGTATTTGCGTTTTGGAAATACGAATTAAAAAATTAACAGAACACCATAATATTGAAAAGAGCTACAACCAATTTGAGCCCGAGAGTCACTATGACAATTTCGCTAAGCAAGATTGGTACACACAAAATTAAAGGTAAGTATGACAGAGAAACATTCATTTGCCATGTTTGCCTGAAAATATTTGGCAACGAGAACACTATAAAGTTGTGCTGCAGTAAATCGAGTCATGACAGGTACAGTAAAAAAAAAAATCAGCCATGAGCACTTACAGAAACCACATGTGTCTTGCAGGTATGAATACCTTATGCTGAATATTTGTCTCATTAGCTTTCAAAGGAGACTCTGAATGAAGCAATCATAAAATATTATAAAACATAACAAGCCTTTGTGTGTCTGCAGTATGCGATTTATTCAACCCTCTTTTTGCGAAGAAATTGCCCGGGATTCATACGAAAGCACTATAGGATTGCATTAAGAAGTCGAAATACCCGACCTGGCTTCAGAAATTTAATGATGTGTTGTGACCGAAAAAAAAAACATACATGGTAGTGAATTCTACATGTAATCCCTCTAGCCTGATGAGCTTAAATGAAGCCCTTCAAAACATGAGCCCGAGCAGAAACAACACTTTGAATTTTTAAATTTAAATGCGACTCAGCAATTGTTTGCTTATTTGAAATGAAATGTGGACAACAGCAGTTTTCCTTAGAGCAGACACAAAATCGAAAACTAAGAGGCAAGCCCACCACACTGTACATAAAACGCTTTACTTTCAAAACATGCAAAGCTAGCCAAACGCATTCACCTTGCGAGTGCTGTTCATGAAACATAGCTGCCAGCATATTACCACACATATGCAACAAAGCAATAGTGAAACATACAAAAAAATGATGAAATGCATTTTCCGACCTTTCTTTTCTGATACTCCACTGAGAGACTTGAAGGAACCATGGTTGTTAAGCCTAAACCAGATCGTGTATATCGCCTTCATCGAAGCCGGAGTGTGTGAGAAAAATAAAAGGCCTGCCCTGCCTGTCACCCCCTCTACTGCCGGGATTTGCACGCGGCACTCGTCTTTTGTCAGAGGCAGGTGTTGTGGGTGCGAGAGGTGCGGAGAGGGCAGAACAAAAAGACACAGACATGAAAGAAAAAAAAAAGAAATGATGGATGAGTTGAAAAGAAAGCTACAAATCTACCTGCAATGAGAACACAAAAAAATAGACTGACGCTCTAACTCCAAGTGAATAACCCGACATTGAAGCAAAAAGAAAAAAAAAACGTGAACAATGAAACTGGAGAATGTCAAAATGCAACGTAAAGCCACTTGTATGACAGGATGAGTGTGAAGAAAAAAATAGAAATAAACAAGAGTGACAAACTCGGCGTACGAGGCCGCAAAGTTGAGAAGGAAAGAATGGAAACATTCTGAAAAAGCGATGGAACGCTTCTCGCATCGCCTGCATTACACGTAAAAATGTTCCGATGCGCTCTCTACTTGCAAATGTACTTTACGTGTTAGCTTCGATATGAATAGTGACGTCCTTTTTTGCGAGGCAGCTGCATTCTCAGGTCAAAAGACACTCACGGCCACAAATTCTTTCCTTCCTATGGCAACAGCCGTCCGAGATTTCAATAAGGTAAAACCCGTACTCTGTGCTTGAATGCAAGATTGCAGGTGCATCTACTGGCCACCTCCTGCAGGCAGGAGGCAAAATACACAATAAAATGTGCAGCAGTATCTTTGTGCATACTAATTACCGCCCTGGCACCTGGCAGCTGAGAAATTACCTGGAACCCTGCACTACGATGTTTTCCACATACCTCATGCTAGTTTGAAATGCTACATTCCATAATTGTTTAATTGAGCTAAGACAAAGACAGTTGCGTTCATGAGATCATCTTGGGCCAATGAGCTCGCACCATCTATATATATATATATATATATATATATATATATATATATATATATATATATATATATATATATATATATATATATATATATATATATATATATATATATATATATAACCACAATATGATCATCAGGCATGCTGACCGCGTTTGATGTAGGAAAGCAGCAGCAATGTGAGACAGTTGTCATTTCAAAGGGTTCTGGAAATTTCGAGCACCTGGTATTCTTTATCATGCACTGACATCGCACAGTACACGGGCTTCTAACATTACGCCTCTGCTCAAAAGAGGTAGGTTTGGTATATCCCCTCTCCAAAGAGACATCCATTGACAAATAAGCGCTCATTCACAAGAAGAAAGGCAGGAATGGGTGTCTACACGTAAAAATGTGCAGCACAGTAGCATGTCTGTTGTCCCAGACAACAAACGAAGGACACCCATCGAAGGCTCGTCACATTTCAGGGTTGTGACAATTGTTTCGGCAAACACAGGCGGGACCCGCCGCAGTCACGACTGAGCGGATGCCAAGGTAGAAATAAATAAACAGTGCCAGTCTGAGAACCACAAGTAGTCTCTCCGCTGTCCGGATGCACAATGTAGCCTGCGCAACAGCATCGAAAATGCTAGGACATCGGCTGGCATGGTTTCACAATGTGGGGGCACTGCCAGGACAAAACAGGGTCCAAGAAAAACTTGTCTTTAATTTTCGCTTTATGAACTCAGAGTTTCAACACACTTTCCTTGCGGCTCCAGTGATGCACCACTTTGGTTTGCTGGCATCCTCCACACGTTTTCTGTGATGGGCTGCAATTTCATGCCCAAATTTTGAGTCCATTCCGTAGTCAACTTCTATCTAGCAACTAGATATTCGTAGTCAATTATTTCCTCGAGATTTTTTTTCCAATTTTAGAGATGTCTTTCTGTAAAGAGTTACATGTACCCTTTATCAGGGTTTTTCAACACTTCTCTTTTGGCCACAAAACTTCCTCATAACACTATGGGAAAGCTTCACATAAGCTGGCATTTGAGTAGTCATGCTGTGGCATGGCAGGGCTAAAAGATGGCATTATAAATGCGATAAAATGATCTACAACAAACGCAAAACTTCTCAAACATTACGATGCTATCTGTGCCGAGCGTTGCCGACAGTCTTTTGGGTGAAACATGAGCAGACAAGATAAGAACACGCGACATATATGATATACAGTGTAACAGACACTATCATAACTGCTGCTGACGTCATAAAGTCATTGCTCATTGCGACCCCAAGCCGTACCACTCGTACCAGCCATCCATGCCTTGAGCTAGTTAACAACTTACATGTTATATTTTGGTCAACAATTGTGACTGCTATGTCCAGTTAGCGAATCGACTGAAAAAAAAAAGAACTCGAAATATTTTAAATGAAAAGCCCCTGCACAAACCCACAACTGTCCTTCCAAGCATGGTACATCAGTGGCCTTACAAGGGTCCCTATCAGAATGCCAAAAATCAAAAGGTCGAACTATGAAAAAGCTGAACGTCAAAAGGACAAAAAATTTAAATGCCGCAAAAGCAAAATGTCGAGACATCTAAACGCCGAAAGCACATGAAACAAGTTTTATTGAACCATGTGAAAAATAAATGACTCGCTTTGTGACAACCACTTGTTTGTTTTTCGCCGTGTCACTGCCCACTGACATGACCTTAGCTGTTTAACTTTTTCTGCAAAAGTATCACCATCAGCATATATATTAAAACCGATGTAAAATTTCGTGTTTTTTGACTGTTGTGAAGCTAGGCATAGTATCAGTTGTATAAAACGGCTCACGTGCCAGCAGAAAAAGAGGCAGTGCTGTCCAGTGTTCGATGTAGGAAAGCCGCAGCAATGTAAGGCAGTTGGCATCTCAAAGGAAAGGAATAGAGACGCTGTTGTGATGTGCTCCCAGAAGGGAAAAACAAAACTGAGCTGCAAAGACGGTTATGCGATTTGCACTAAGCCCCAAAACTGTGAGTACAGACTTCGAACTGGCTGTAATCAACACTATTTAAATGTATCTCCTATCGGTGGACGTGCATGGTTGTCTGTTCCACTTGTGCTACTAATCTGTATGGAGGAGAGTGCAACATCTGGGACTGGCCTGGATCTACAAAAACTATGTAGATGGGTTCGCCATCAAGGTGAGGCAGCTTGCAGCGTTTTTGTTCTTGCCCCCTGAAGAAGCACGAGATGCCTATGCGTTCTCAAAAACACTCTTCCTGCAAGAAGCATCTGACGTGCTGTGATGATGGGAAGACAACTAGCTACCCGAGAAATCTCGACACCGCGTTGCCGGAGGTAACTCCACCGTCATCATACGAAGTCCCCCAATATTCCCCCATCTCTTTTAGTGTGCTTGCCCTCATTCATGACAAACAATGCCGTTGAGGTATGGCACCGATGATAGCAAATATTGGTTGGCGGACAGCAAGTAAGCGCCTTTTGCTTCATTACCATCATGAAACAAGAGCATGCCAGAGTCAATGACGACATTGAGGGATTATCAGAGCACTACCCCGCTGCTCCCAAGGCAAAAAGCAGAAGTCACGTGGAAGTCGTTTGGCATCTGCTCTGGCCAACCAGGACAATGTGGATGTTATAAGTCTCCTACGAGGCATTGCACAAAATTTATCTGTGTGATATGAAATTCAATGAACAAGGATATATATTCTTGTTTTCGAAGGGCTGGATCATATGCAAAGAGAACATGGCTATTGAAAACCAGGGCAAAAGCGCATGCACATCGTACGAAGCTGGCGGGACCTTTATTTTACTGCGATGCATGATCTTCATCTATAGCTGGGAAATGTTGGCATTTTGATGCTTTGATGTTCTGAGTTTACGGCATTTAAAATTTTTGGCTTTTTATATTATTGGTTTTTTATTTAATGGCATTTTAAATTTCGGCATTTTGATGATTCGGCCTTTTGATTTTCAGCATTTTGAATTCCCCTTGCCTTACAATCATGGTGGCAACCCTGCGACAGCAGTTTTTCCGCCTATACCGAACTACGGCAAAGATTTCATTACCACAAAAGGGTTAAAAGACCCAGCCTTTGCCCTAATTTGTTTGCAATACAAGCTTTGCTGCTCTTAACGTTTGAATGAGCCCAGAATGACAGCAATGTGGTCACAGGCATTCATTAGGTGAGGCAGTAATTGGAAGCTAAAATCAATTGCATTCTTCGCTTAAATTAAGTAGAGTTGCAAATGGCAACTTTTATCTGTGATTCGTACAAGTCTGTTCACAAGGAAATAGAGTCTCACAAACCATCTCGCTAAGTCGCGTCCCCTCAGCTAGTGCATTTACTCGCATGCTACCAACACTTGCAAGCACCTGTTGACGTGGGTAGTGCTGGCTAAAAAATAGTTAATGCTGACTATCTGCTGTTAGAACACAACCCTTGCTTTTATTTAACCTGAATATGAATGAGTTGTCAACAAATTTTTATTTTTAAGATATGCTACTGCCAATTTGCATTTAGAAGATGGTTTCAAAAGTTCAAAATAAAAGACTAGACATATGTAAGTCTCTGTGCACGAAGTGCAGAGAACCTGCGCAAGGTACACATTGGTAAGGTACATTGGTATACTTCTTGGTAAGGCAAGAAGAGACAAAAAAAAGGAAACACATCTACAAGAAGTGAACGATGATGAGTGGGCAAAGCTAGATCGTAAGGTCCATAACATCTACGTTGAAGTCGTTGATGAGTATAAAGGACGAAGAGATAGACAGAGGGATGGGAAGGTGGACGGATGCACAGATGCGTGGACGGTTGGACTGACTGATGTATAAATGGACAGTTGCACGGACAGGTGGACAACCAGATGCAAGCATGGCTTCACAGATACATAGACAGACTGATGCACGGATGCACAGATGTATGGATGGACGGATGCACGCGTGGACAAATGGATGGCACAGGTGATCACGTATTCTGCTGTCATATATTTGATTGATTTACATATAAAGTCAGTTTTTTACACAGATGTTTTTTGTTGTGCCGGTATTCAGTTTGAATTTTGGTTTCATAAAGCATGGCAAAAGAGCAAGGCTTTGCCCAAAGGAGCTTCGCCCCTAAAACAAGATAGGAAAGGAAAAGACAAAGCTTAGCCATGTATGGTATTGTAGTAGTATATTAAAGGGTGGGAAAAAGAGAGGCGAGAATGTAAAGACCTAGCCAAGCCAAGACTAGCCACATGTCTACCAGCTCTAGAGCAACTTAGCCTTATGGGAGTTGGTGTAATCTGCACTAAATTTTTTATATTTAAGAGTGGATGATAAATAATAATTAAAAAATGATAGCATACTTATAAGTAGATTAAAAAAAATATGATTTTCCCTGCAGATCTCTGGTTGCACCCGCTTTTCACAGAAGAAAGCTGTTTTATAGCTTATTGAGCCTAGTAGGCTTTCAATTTAGTGTTTAATGAACATAAGTCACAATAAACATTTGCAGCCACCCACCAGAACTCTGTACTTCACTGTATGTTAAGCTTATCTCTGGATGGGGCTGAGCAAAACCTGATGGCACTTGCTAGCAACCAATCACGAATCCTGCTCAGAGAAATCCCGCAGCCAGCACAAAGCTTGTAGAACAAGTCATTTACAGTAGCCCTCAGGTCTGCCCCAACCCCTTAAGACACGTACGGATAAGAGAACCAAAAACTAAAACGACATCACAACGAACTCTCACGCACGGGCCCTATGATCCAATTTCCTTTCCACGGCGACGCACTGATGCAACAATCTGCTTTCCTTCAGATTTTGACTGTTTTTCATTTTGTATCTTGTCCTGCCCAACTTCCTACATCTGGCTTTGCTTGATACCTCGGATCTCTGGATGTTCTCAGTGTTTCCTTTTATTTATTACATATTTCAGAGTCTAAAGAGTCTACGAAAGAGGTTGCTGTGTGAGGCACCATTTATTTTCATGCTTGTACTGCACAAATGTCTTGAGTGCTACAATCTGCAGATGAATCACCGCACACAGTGATGAAGCCAGAGGTCCAAACTGCCAAATGTGTCTTTAGCTGTTGACTGTTTCATCCATATAATGCAATTTGGGAAAAGAGGCAACAAAGAGAATGAACTGCTGAGTCTCATACAAAGATTATCAAGAAAAGAAGTGATTATATAAAATGCTCTGCTCCCCTTAAACTTAGAGATTGAGAAAAAAACCTGACACTACGACAGCAGTGATTTATTGGAGTACCAATTTCAGCATAACAAGATTATTTATTCTTTAATAAATGAGTTCAAGCTTTGATTAAAGCAAAACCATGTGATCCTCAGCATAGAGTCACTATACTTCAATGAGGCCACTATCTAAAAGACTGCAGTATATCTGAAGCAGCAGCCGAAATAATAATAATAATAATAATAATAATAATAATAATAATAATAATAATAATAATAATAATAATAATAATAATATATGCTTTTCTTCCTGGCCGTGGGGAATCAAGACATTCCCTCTTGCTTCTTCATTGGTTTTTGGGTCGTTTTAGACAAGTATGCAAGCAAGTTTGGGACAATCGTGAAGACAGCGTCTTCCAATAACCTGGCCTTCCACGGCTGATGTGTAGTTCCCAGTCGTCGACAGAGCGCACATAGTTTCTTGTTGCACGAAGTGTAGCTTGCAGACCACACATGTTTCATCCAGTGCTTTCTGCACAGTGCAAGTTCTGCGCACACTGCTTCCTTCATTCCTTGTCACGCGGGACATTGAAGAGAGATGCCTTTGGTGAGTCTCTGACGTGGCTGTATCCTGTCTGTATGACAATCGAGAGCAAAACAATCATTGCAGCAACGGCTAGGCATTTTCGCCTATTCGAGGCCGACGTCTGTGCTTCTGATGACACGCAGAAGCACGTACTAACGAAAAGAAGCGGATAGCAAGCAACAAGATCGCACTACAGCCTACGTGCAATACTGAGAAGAAACTGGCGGGTGCGGGGCACGTGTCGTGGATCTCAAGAAGACCCCATTTCAGTGCCCCTGGCATGTGTGTCGGCAGGTTACACAGCGAGCCTCAGCGTAGTGAATGGGAAGAATAGGCCAGTGGGACCACTACAAAACCTTCTAGAACACCGTAACAATATTGTAGAGCACAGTGTTGGGAACGAAATTATTAGTTCACATGCAATGAAAAGAAAGTTTATTGCTGGTTTACTTGTAAGGTTATGCATCAATAAACAAACAAACAAATAAACAGGCATAATTAAATTTGAAAGAAGAAGAAAGGCAGCGTCTGCAGAACCCAAATCCCCTGCTGCTTATTCACAGCCATGCCAATTCTGAGCCTGGAATCCGGACGGGGCTGCACAACCATTTGGCTCGCCTTCTTGGAACAACAAACAGGGCAGAGGCTATAAAAGCATCGCCACCCCTCCTTTGAATTTCCCTCTGGCCCCCTCCAGAGCTGCTGTTTTAAATACCAACAAACAAAGACACCACGGGAGCGCAGGCAGCGTCCAGTCACACCTCACGAGGGGGTCAAGCAAAGCGGCAATAAACACCTCCACTCCCCGCTCCCCGTTATATTATCAAGGATGGCATGAGCTTCGCCCTATCGAGAAGCTTTCATTGGCACCAACAGGGGCATTTTAAACAGTCAGTTTGAAGCAACAGCACGTCGTGCAAGGAGTATGCTTGCGAGACCTGTTATCTTCTGCGTAGGTAGCATTTCGGGGCTTTCGCGTGGAAGAGCCACTCCCGCAGTTTGTTATTCTCAGCATGAGCAGCAGTTATCACTCACAGCATTGAAATAGAACACAACAAAACCAAGATATGCCTTCTCTTGAAACCCAAGCAATGTTGGAATGGCAAGATGTTCTCCAAAAAACATAGATAAACATTAACTTTATAAAGTACTTAATGACACAACTAATTATTATCACTCAGCCCAGTATTTTCCCCAGAATGAAGCAGTCCCATTTAGTTCTCCATCCCTGATATTTTCCTTCTCCTTTTGCAGTTTGCTTACATAAACCCTTCAAGTCCAGGTTTTGACAAGTACCTGACATTGGAAAAAAAAGGGCACGGATGCTAAAACAGGCGAAACGTGTCAATCACCATTGTTTCCCAGTTTTCTGAAAGATTATAGGGCGCTCTGCACACTTGCTGAGAATTTCATGGCAGGGATAACTAGCCATCATAAATAATCACCTGGTATGACTGGCGTGTACAGCTGGTTGTGGCGGTGGCTGTAACATCACTGGCAGAAGCAAGAAAGAGGGAGCCTCAAACAGATCAGAAAAAAGCCAGCAATCCATCACGTGAAACAATGGATTAACTAGGGCATACAATTCAATACTGTTTGGTTCAGACGTTCATGGCATTAATTACCTACTGCATACAAAAAGTGTCTCAGCGCCACTTGGCTGATGTTGGCTTTATTTGGATGATGGAGACAAAACTGTAGCCTAGACTTGGCATTAAGTGCCACAACAACAAATTTCCTCTACTTTTAAAACAAATTTTCTCTACTTTTAATGTTCTTATAAAATGTGAGAAAAAAATGTAATAAAAAGCTGCTAGTAGCATTCAGTTGTAAGAGAGAAACGATTTCACTGAGATGTCGTTGATCCTTGCTCCAGCATTGACAAAGTAATATTAAAGCGACTGAATACTACAGATCACACAAATGAGGTATAGTGAGTTTAGTCTTTCACAAAGGGCCCATCTGTACAAAAAACATGAAAGTTGTGACGATCCCCCCCCCTCTTGAAAATAAAAACTCAGTAAAATATCAGCAGCAATAGTTTCAGTGTTGAGTGTTTAGGAAAGCAGTGATGTTTGAAATTCTTTGTGTTTGGTAGCGAGATAGATAAAAATAGGAGCAAAGAGGGTGTATTGTAAGGATTGCTGATTGAATAGGTGAAGGTGTACAGGATTACAAAATATCCTATAGCCACAGATATATCCCTTTCCAGCCCAGCAACCAGTGTACTAGACATGCCGAAAAATACGGTACAGAAAAGCAAGCAGAGCCACAATCAGAGCAGAAACCATTTTGCAGCTTCTGTAAGAAGCGAGCAATGAAATTAGGAATGTCTTTCTTCCTTGAGCCCCACTCTCTTACGGGGGCGCCTTAGAATGTGGCCGTCATCCACGAGGAAAAGCGTGTGCAAAATGTGGTTACGCATACAAAGTCATTTTAGAAACTTTCTTCACGCAATTCAGATAAGTTAAATCGTCCGAGCTGACTGGTGTCCTCTTTAAACAATGATGCAAAAAGGTACCTTTTGCAACCAGTAGTTCATTCGCAATGCGAAAATGTTTTGATGTCCAGTACACTGGACACCAGGATGCAGTGTAATCCCACTGTGCCCATCAAGCAGCAAAAAAAGAAAACTAGGAGTGCGCGTTAGGCGACAAACTTGAAGCCCAGCCATGACAGGAGAATCTTGGAAATTCTACCAAGAGCACGGAGCACGAGGCAGCAGCGGCATCAGAAGAAGGTGGCTTGTGGACGCAAGTGCGCTTCCTGCTAGGTTTTTTACCTTCATGACGCTATGTGCGACTGTTAACCAAGAATATTTTTCTTCTTAAATCAAAACAAAAAAAAACATTTATGTGTTTCAAAAGATGATTAACTATAACAGGACCAAATGCAACTCTTTTAAAGGGCCACTCACCAGGTTCCATACCGAATTTTAGTTAGACAGTGGAAGTTGCTGGGTGACCGTTGAGGAACGTTTTGCCACAAAAATTTTTCGAATCGGTTCATTACGAGCGGAGAAAACAGGTTTTTGAAGCGGCGCGAAACGAGGGTGAGAGGAGACGAGCTCGAAACCCTTGCCGCTCCTCCGCGTAGCCTTCGCAAGCCAAACCTTTTCCCCACCCTACGTCATGCCCTCATTCTCTACGCGTGCGCCCGTAGAGGGGAGGGGGAGCAGCTTTCATCTTGAAATTTGACCCATTTCCGCGGCGCGTAGCGTTGCAAATTTGGGCAGACGTGATCATGAACGCCTCGTCTACGCATTGCGCTTGTCAGCTCAAAATTGTCAACCCTGGTGAGTGGCCCTTTAAGGAAGATAGTAGAATGTGTATAATCATAAGTGAAAACAAAGGGATCCTAGTGTCCAGCATCTGGGCATAATTCGGTCGTGAACACCATTGTACTTCAGACTTTCGGAAATATTTTTGCATATTTTTCAAAAGCCTCTTAGCTAGAATTGAACATAAAAATTTTTTTTCTACCTTACGAAAAACGAAAAATTCGGGATGGAAAGGGATACATCTAGCCTGAATGGTGGTGTTTTAGACAAACCATATGCTATACCATTTTGTGAACACCACAATCGTTGCTATTATTTAGAGAGACAGCTTATATGCAGATTTAAGCACAATAATTTGACACTGTTGGTATTTATTTCCAGTAGTATCATCCTGAAAACATTGAGGACAAAGCTGTCTGTTTTGACAGCACAATCATAAACTTCTTGAGAATGCAGTTATGAGAGTGATAGTGCCCTACTGCAGGCATATTTTAATTTTCACGTTCATTATCAGTTTCCAGTAACCTAGCAGGTGTAGTCCTGTACAGCTACACTTACAGCTTTATAACACGAAAGTGTTTCATGCCGAGGGCCACCCTGGCGCTGTCGTATTTTCGTCAGAGATATATATATTAAGGAATTGCAAATACAAAACCGGGAAGGAAAGATTTTGTTGTGGGGCATCGAACCAGCAACCTCTCAATCCACAGCACGCGGCGCTAACCACTAGGCCACAAAACGCATGTTGTCAAGATTGCTAACGGCAAGCTATTTATACAAACCATACACCATATGACGGTCCTTAGAGCTCCGCAACTTGAGCCCCGTTTTATCATTAGAAGCATCATCATCATCATCATCAGCCTGACTACGTCCAATGCAGGACAAAGGCCTCTCCCATGTTCCGCCAGTTAACCCGCTCCTGTGCTTGCTGCTGCCAATTTATACCCGCAAACTTCTTAATCTCATCTGCCCACTTAACCTTCTGTCTCCCCCTAACCCGCTTCCCTTGTCTGGGAATCCAGTCAGTTACCCTTAATGACCAGCGGTTATCCTGTCTACGCGCTACATGCCCTGCCCATGTCCATTTCTTCTTCTTGATTTCAGCTATGATATCCTTAACCCCCGTTTGTTCCCTAATCCACTCTGCTCTCTTCTTGTCTCTTAAAGTTACACCTACCATTTTTCTTTCCATTGCTCGCTGCGTCGTCCTCAATTTAAGCTGAACCCTCTTTGTAAGTCTCCAGGTTTCTGCTCCGTAGCTAAGTACCGGCAAGATACAGCTGTTATATACTTTCCTCTTGAGGGATAGTGGCAATCTACCTGTCATAATTTGAGAGTGCTTGCCGAATGTGCTCCACCCCATTCTTATTCTTCTAGTTACTTCAATCTCGTGGTTCGGCTCTGCGGTTATTACCTGCCCTAAGTAGACATAGTCTTTTACAACTTCAAGTGCACTATTACCTATCTCGAAGCGCTGCTCCTTGCCGAGGGGTTGTTGTACATTACTTTCGTTTTCTGCAGATTAATTTTAAGACCCACCTTTCTGCTCTCCTTGTCTAACTCCGTAATCATGAGTTGCAATTCGTCCCCCGAGTTACTCAGCAATGCAATGTCATCGGCGAAGCGCAGGTTACTAAGGTATTCTCCATTGACTCTTATCCCTAACTGTTCCCATTCTAGGCTTCTGAAAACCTCCTGTAAGCACGCGGTAAATAGCATTGGGGAAATTGTGTCCCCCTGCCTTACACCCTTCTTGATTGGTATTCTGTTGCTTTCTTTATGAAGCACTATGGTAGCAGTTGATCCCCTGTACATTTCTTCCAGAATGTTTATATATACTTCATCTACGCCCTGATTCCGCAGTGTTTGCATGACGGCTGATATTTCTACTGAATCAAACGCCTTCTCGTAATCTATGAAGGCTATGTATAGTGGTTGGTTATACTCTGAGCATTTCTCTATTACCTGATTGATAGTATGATTGTGGTCAATTGTTGAGTAGCCTGTTCGAAATCCTGCTTGTTCCTTTGGTTGATTGAATTCTAATGTTTTCTTTACTCTGTTGGCAATTACCTTTGTAAATAGCTTGTATACTACAGAGAGCAAGCTGATCGGCCTGTAATTCTTCAAGTTCTTGTCATCTCCTTTCTTATGTATTAAGATGATGTTAGCGTTCTTCCAAGACTCTGGTACTCTTCCCGTCAGGAGACACCTCGTAAACAGGGTGGCTAGTTTTTCTAACACAATCTGTCCTCCATCTTTTAGCAGATCTGATGTTACCTGATCCTCACCAGCAGCTTTGCCCCTTTGCATGCTCTCCAAAGCTTTGCTGACTTCTTCTATCATTACTGGTGGGGCGTAATCTGGGTTACTGCTAGTTCTTATAGTATTAAGGTCGTGGTTGTCTCGGCTACTGTACAGATCTCTGTAAAACTCCTCCGCTATTTTAACTATCCTATCCATATTGGTAGTTATTTTGCCTTCTTTGTCCCTTAGTGCATACATCCGTCTTTTGCCTATCCCAAGTTTCCTCTTCAATGCTTTGACACTTCCTCCGTTTTTCAGAGCGTGTTCAATTCTCTCCATGTTATACCTTCTTACGTCGCATACCTTACGTCTATTAATCAACTTCGAAAGCTCTGCCAGTTCTATTTTGTCTGTTGTACTTGACACTTTCATGATTTGACACTTCTTAATTAGGTTCTTCGTTTCCTGGGAAAGTTTGCCAGTGTCCTGTCTAACTACCCTGCCTCCAACTTCCACTGCACACTCCGTAATGATACTTGTCAGATTATCATTGATTGTATCTACGCTAAGGTTGGTTTCCTCACTAAGAGCCGAGTACCTGTTCTGCAGCGATCATTAGAAGCAAGATGGTACAAAATGGCTTGCCTCGGGCTCGCTCTAAAGGTTGTCGCCTCTCGTATTTCGATAAACGCCACCTACACGAAGCATAGTTTTTCCAGCGCGCGCGCTTATCATACTCGTGATTTGGGAGAGCACGAAGGTCCCTTCACTCACAACCGCAGCCGCTTTTACGAAAGGAGCACGCTGCTCACACACGACCAAGTAAGAATTGTGACAGTTGTTTGCACCTGTCCTGTGTATACTTGTGCATTTTTTCGTGTGTAAATGCACGCTTTAAGTGTCAAGCTGTACCTCTTAGCATGTGCTCGTCCTGTGCATGCTCATTTCGTGCGTGCTTTCTGCATGAGGTGCGCACTTTAGGTTTTGAGCTGCTTGGCGCTCTTCGGGTGAGTTTGCAATTTGCTGATGTAGCATTCAATCCTTCACCCTTGTGGCAAAACAATGCACAATAAATGCTTAATTACCTCTGTGAAGACATGTCTTACTTTTGCGTAATACAGATTTCTAAAAAAAGAGATCTGCCACACTTGTTTAATAATAATATTTCTTTGAAATGCCTTACAGGCCCATTGTAGGGCATGGACTAAGGGGTGCAAGCGTTTACATAACAAAATTACAAAAAAATAGGATCAGGAAGAAACACAAAACAATGATTACAAATAGCGAAGTGCAACAACGTTATAATGCTAAAGCACAACAAGAGACATGATCAGGTTACCACAAAAAGTTTTACGATGCGGAATGAATGCAATGTGATCTGGAAGGCCTTCCGATGTCCATTGTAAAATTACTATTTAATTTCTTTATGTTTTTTTAGGTTTATTCAAATATCGAATGAGTCAAATATTTCACATGTGGCCTGTCTTTTAAGTTGGCTCATCAGGAACCAATCATATGGCAAAAAGAGGCCCAAACATGGCAAGGCATTAAAAATGATGGACAAGTTTTATGCTTGCAACCATCCCACTTTGAAGTAGACAAGCAGACAAGGCATTGATGTCAATGTAGGCATGTCATTGTGCCTGCCTGTCCAATAAATCTGCCACCAACTAGCAAAACCTCCAATAGTATCGTTCCCATTACACTAAGGCCATCACGAGCAGCAGAAATGTTATACTGCAAATGTCATACCCCTTTTATTTTCCGTAAGCATGTTACTTAATATGACAAACTTGAAATGAAATGTACATTGTGCAGTATAAAAAATGATGACAAGACTAGAGGGTGGCATTTGATAAAATAGGGACACAAAACACTGATGTATTACTGCAAAAATTAAAAAAGAAAATCTAGTATGTACACTCATAGGATATATCCACATCAAGAGCACATATTAGATGATAAATCCACCCAATTTTGTTTTTCAGCTTAATCCAAGCAGGTACGTGAAGTTATTTGAGTGGGCATGTGAACATAGTGCCTCCACATCATTTGCACATTTGTATTCAAATAACCTTCTTAGCCCTTCTAAATTGAGGAGAAGTTGATGACGAGCTTTAGGGCAAGCCACATAATCGAAAATTCCTTTGTACAGGGCATTTTTGATTTCGCTTCCAAAATGGTGTATGTTCGTGATGTCACAGTATGGGTAGCCATGTGGCAGCATGACATTTTTTACATATGCCCAATTTTTTGATAACATATAAATGGTCCATTGCGCTCCACCATGCCAAACAGCATAGCTGGTAACTCATTGATATGTATTGTGAGCAAAAAATATTGTAATGTTCTGTTCAAATGAGTAAATTCAGCTTCTATGTTATGGAATGACAATGCATATTCATCCTATGAAGATTAAAATCCCGGCTGCGGCGGCTGCATTTCTGACGGAGGCGGAAATGTTGTAGGCCCGTAGGCTCAGATCTGGGTGCACGTTAAAGAACCCCAGGTGGTCGAAATTTCCTGAGCCCTCCACTCATAATCATATGGTGGTTTTGGGACATTAAACCCCACATATCAATCAATCAAACCTATGAAGAGAAAAAAAATGGTTCTCCAAAACGCTTGAGGTTGTATCTCAAACATGAAGTTTTAGTTCTTTTATTAACTATACGACTGCATCTGGTGAATTCAGCAGGTGTAAGCAAACACTGGACACAGAAATTATCATACACTTAGATAAGTCATTTAATTAACTAAATATTGGTGATTTCACGATGATCAATACGCGTTTCAGTGGTCTATTCCAATGAAGTATCACCAAAAGTAGCAGTGAATTACAATAAAAAATAGCACGCACACAAATAAAAGTTGTACCTTAAGTGCTTAGTTGAAATGCCGATAAACACTGTCCAGCAGTACTGACACAAGATTGGCTTTATTAACTACTGCACTGTTACACCAGGGTTACAAACCTGAGGAGTGCTACTGGGCATGCTAGTAAACAGATGCATAAATCTATCTTATCAACATTTGTTAGTTTGGAAGATATAGTACAAAGTTCAGAGAGAGTTCACTGGCTCCAGTGCTAATTTTGGAGAAACTCCCACTCAGTGATGTCAATTTAGCGGATTTCCCGCTAAGTCTGGTGGATTTTTTTTTTATTTTATGGAAAAAAAAAATCAGTCTAGCGGCTAACGGATTTTCTGACGGGCCATTTTTGTACATAGCGGGTTTCTGGTGGATACCTCACGCAGTGGACCGATTCAAAATTGCCCTGCAAGAAACCATTTTTGTGTTACTGTCTTAAGTTTCCAAGTTAGCACTGTCTTAAACTGGAAAGGATGAGAGGCGTAGGAACAGACAACACTTGCGTTATGATGGGGATCAATAATGGCATTCATCGGAAGTTGAAAGCTGAGGCTCACCAGCTCGTACTGATACGCTGCGTCTGCCACTCTTTGCAGCTAGCCACGTTGGCTGCTACGGCGGAAGCATTGCCGAGAATCTTAGAATACCTGATAAGCAAAGCGTACAACTGGTTCGAAGATCCCTTGCCCGGCAAATGACGTACAAGAAGCTCTATGGTCTGATGAATGGCGGCAATGAACCACTGAAGATTGTGCAAGTGTGCAGGAAGCGATGGCTATCCGTCTAAATAGCCGTATCGAGGATCGTAGACCAGTGTACCGAATTGGAGGCGCACTTTGAGATTGCAAGGCACACTGAAAAGTGCAATGCGGCAGAGGTGCTGTATGATATGTACGAAACCCAGATCAATCTGGGGTACTTGCTTTTTTTGAGACCGATTCTGACAGATGTTCAGAAGCTTAAGGAGGCATTCGAGGCAAAAGATGCAGATTAAACAAAGCTGCTGAAGGACCTCATGACTTTGATTTCAAGCTTGGTTGAAAGAGTCGTACTTCCGACAGAGCAGATTGACGTTCTGGGTTACCTGTTTAAGACGTACGTTGACAACATGAAAGCTCCAACGACTGAAGAGTTCTCTGTCGCAGATGAAGCTGTGATGCGAGAAAGCTGCATAAGGTTTATTACCACGCTAGTAGATGAAATCAGACAGCGACTTCCCGACAACATTACAGTTCACCAGAAAACATCACTCTTATCGGTCGAAAATGCTTTGTGCGTCGTGAAGGAGCCATTGATTCCTCTGCTGGAAGCAATGGCAGTGCCCCCTGAAGCAATCGAAAAAATTCAAAACCAGTCTGGCAAAATCACCCTCCTGGACTGGAAGCAAATATCATCCAGGCCATCGTTCTGGTGTCAAGTTCACTCCTATAAGGACGCCTGCGGCGAAAACCCATTCGCCGAGCTGGCCACATTTGCCATGTCGATGCTCGTGCTGCCGTATTCAAATGCCGAAGTAGAGAGGACATTCAGTCAGCTTAATATAGTAAAATCCAAGCTGAAGCCTGAAACAACAAATGCCATCCTCGTCGTAAGAGCGAGGCTGAAGCGACACCAGAAAAGTTGTTTCGATTACAAACTTCCCGCGGCAGTTGTTAGTGCAATCGGGACATCTGCAACGTATGTGCAACCAAGTCACCTGTGTGGTCCCTCAATAAGTACCAGCGGTTCTGTGGAGATGGTGTCAGACGACAACAGCAGCGACGAAGACCTCGATGTGTTTTTCGTTGACCTGTGAGTTTTTTTTTTTGTATCACTGTGAACATTTATAACTTTTAGCTTCATCTGTGATGAGGTTCACCAATGACGACCACCGCAGCACTGAAGCCTCAAGTGTTCTAGTTAGACTCCTTGAAAGACTACTTTATATGTTATTTCAGCTCTCGTAGTTTTGGAGAGCTTTTAAGAATGATAAAGGTATTTATCATACGAAATTGCAGTGTTTTTTGAATAAAATAGGCCCTAGAGGAAAATTTAGCAGATATGCTTTAAAATCTAGCGGAATCTGGCAGATTTTTCATTGCTATTTAGCGGATGTCTGACACTCAGCGATGGCAACACTGCTCTAACTACTGAAAAAAAAAAAAAACACACATTGTTGGCTAAGGCTACAGTGACACATGTTGTCCATTTCGTCCTGCTGACGAGAACTAACTCGTTCTGGCTTTAGAATCCTACATCAGCGCCAAGCAGCATCTCCACACTTCTCTGAGGATCGTCTTCATTTTCAGCAGATTTGGGAACCAATCAACATAGGAGCGATGCCAGAATGCTAAAATTATCCGACACGGATTCAAGAAAAACTCGTCAGCACCTTCAAAGTGAGCCATGTGTACATAGCCGTTCCTATGACCAGGGTCCTTTTAACCTGAATGAAGACTTGAAACTGTTTAAGCTACTGTTCTCCACTTACTCATAGCCTCCACTAAAAAAAGATCCAAATTTTAAATGTAATATGTACACTGCATAAGACTGGTATCAAGAATAATGCGGCACACAATGCCACATTTCTAAAAGCAAAATACCCCAGCTACAAAAGACCCCCTGAAGTTTCGTTACATACACATACCCTGTTCTTTGTAAGGAGGTTGTCCAGGCATTGAAATTTAATTCTACCTTAATGCATTTAGTCTTTCATAAAAAAAGGTGGAGAAGGCTAAAGGCTGGTCGCCAAGCCCCATCCGACTGGTGTTCAGTTACGGCATGAATGAATGGTGAACGGTGAAAGAAAAAAAAAAACATAAAAATTGAAACAAAGAACTAGAAAATCGAGATAGCGACAAGCATTATAGAGACCTATGTTTCTGTTTTTGATACATTGTGAATGTAAAGAAGTGAAAAAAGCTAAACAAAAGTTCTACATACACTTCAAAGCTCTCTTGCGTTGTGATATTACAGATCTAAACATGATTTTAGAAATCTGTATGTGACAGTGCAACACGATACAAAAGGCACCCAATATGGTGGAGTTGCCATGGGTTAAAACTGTAAAGGAGCAAGAACGCTAACAGAAAAAGGAATAAATAAATGCTACAGCAAATGCCTGTTATGAACAATTGGTACCGAAAATTTCCGAACTACGAACATGTTTTTTTTTACGGCCCCTCACAAGCGTTCAAGAGCACATCTGAGAACTTTGTTTCCTTTCAACATACACGACCTCAGCAAGTGCGTCTCAGATTACATGGGCATAGCATGAGAAGTAAAATAAATTGAAGACGAAATAAAGCGCTGGCATTAAGAGTAAACAAAATAATAATAATAATAATAATAATAATAATAATAATAATAAAAAAAACGAAGACCTGCACAACCCTATTTCCCAGATTTTTACTTCAGAAAAAAAGAAAAGAAAAAGAACAGGAAAACTACATTAGATTACTGGGAAAGGAACCACTATAACATAAATGTAACGAAGCTTCTAACGATGCATAAACCTAATGAACCACACATTCGGGCTTTTGAATGCAGAACAATCGCTGCAGAATCGCGTACGATTTGTGTAGGATAAAGAGCGCAGCAGTAGCAATCATTTTGCTTATATATATATGCCTGTTTATATTATTATATAGCTCGTTTGGCTACGCACCAGTTTGTGCCTCGCATCTTGTTACCACAAATGCACCCGCAATGCATTTTACAAGCAGAAGTGCCAGCCAAACGGTTGGGTAGGATTCTGGAGAAGCGGGAGTGAGTATGAAGGATATGCCAGGAAGGACTGATGCCAAATATACTAGTAGTGGCCCCAACGATGCTAGGCTTAATCTGCCTTGGTCGTAGGCTGAGACAGAGCCCTACCACCCACAGACAATAACGCATACTATATCCCGATCCGCTGACTACGTGCCGAGTGTGCACTCTCTGAACAAGATTGACTGCCCCGACGTTACCCAGATCAATCAAACAGGAAATAGCCTTTGCCTTCTGCACTGACAGTTGCATGCAGTGCTTCGCAAGACAAGAAATGAGTGTAGAAGCACATTGCGATACCCTTAGTTCTGGCTCTCCCCAAGCAGCACTGTTTGCATAGTTATATGTATGGAATAACAGCTCTTGGAAGGTACCATAAGACACTTTTGAGTATGCTAAAATGATACATGGAAGAAACATACCTATAACTCGCAGGTTACGCAATAAAACTTGTGACAGAAATGAAAAGTAAGCTCCATCACCTTAGGTGTACTAAGTCAGGGCACATAGAAGCATGTATGCATCATTACATTGCTGCCTGAAACAATGCCGTGAATAATTTATTCTGTGCTTATAAATTAAGAACGCCTTCATTGCAATAAATCAACTATGATAGTTACATAAATGAAGTTAAAACATATACAATGATAATTCTGCATTTTACAGCTTACTGGACAGGGTAAATTGCCACAGAAATTTTTGCTCTTACGAAAAAGTGCCTTTTAAGCATGCAGTTATCTGTGGTAAAAATCTACATTTCTTGCATGTTGCTACAGAGAGAGTTAACTTACGACTTTATGGAGACTGTTGTTCACCAAGCTAAAAAGGAAGCCCTGGTATTTCAGATGTTGTGTTGAGACATCAGTGCACTAGAAACCAATGAAACAAGACATCTAGAAATGACTTGGGAAAAAGACCTGAAATAGATATTTTTTAAAATATGACCTTTTGTATTTTAAATGTGTCAGCAGACCATTTGCATTTCTGAGCAACTGTATGGTGTCAAGAGGGTCAATTCTGCAAACAAGTGCACCATGACAAACAAGTTCATAATGACCTTTAGACATTTTAACTGAAAGCGTGAGCTCACGAATTCTACCTCAAGGATTCTTTGGATATTTTACTGTGTGAACAAAGGCAGGTGAACAGGTATACTGGTGATGTTCCTTGTTCGGTCAATAGCACAATGAATGACACAAGAATAGAAAGGACGGACCAGAATGAAGTCTTTTGGGTGCTCTTTTCCTTCTATTTCTCACTTCCTTTGACTGTTGTCCCATTACTAACTAAGCATATACTGTCAAGACAAAACAGCCTGTTTTATGTTTATAAAGCCACTACAGTAACAAATTTCTGAGATACATCAAAAGAAAATCTTAACTTAATTTTGATGTGATATGTGAGGTATAACGTCCCAAAACCACCATATGATTATGAGAGACGCCGTAGTGGAGGGCTCTGGAAATATCGACCACCTGGGGTTCTTTAACCTGCACCCAAATCTGAGCACACGGGCCTACAACATTTCCGCCTCCATCGGAAATGCAGCCGCCGCAGCCGGGAATCGAACCCGCGATCTACGGGTCAGCAGCCGAGTACCTTAGCTTATTTGTCAAGACATTTTCTAGCTGAGATGTAACATATTAGCAGGTCGAAGACATACTGGTAGAGATCAATAACAATAGACTGCTTTGAACACAACAATAACTGAATTTCAAATATCTGTTTAATACAGTTTTTAGAAATGAAATAGCTTTCGGGAGTTCCACGGGGGAGTGTGACATGTGACTGATAACTTCATGCGAAAACGGCAAAAAAAAACAAAAAAATCACTTGTATTGAGCTGTTGATAAGAACAGCTCGCTACAAGCGTCCTTTGTGCTCTAAAAGTGACTGATTCTTGCTATTTGAAGAGGCTGATGCTTATTAATTTTTTTGAGAGCCGATGGGCTTATAGTGCAGGAAACTGCTTCCAAAGGGATGCAGGAAACACAGGAGGAAACAACAAAACAGCTAATACATAAAAATAGAGCACATGCATATTCTGTAGCACACCCTTTCCTGCCCTTTTGGCTCCGAAACGTCCATTTTATCAAGTTCCACCGGCCTTCCGAGTTTTTTTCCGTCATTGTTGTTGCTTCCATCGGAAGGGGGCGGGGTGTATGGCCTAGCTAGCCATGCTAAGCACAGCAAGCAAGACCACATCACCACGGCGTTCGGTCGATGTCAGCGAGGCAGACCCCAAACACACACACACACACGCACGTCGGCACTACTGCAACTCTTTTCGGCCAACGCCTCCTCTCCCCCCGTCCACCCTGCCCCTTCCTCTCGCCCGCAACCCTCTCGCGTGTCGTTTCTATGAGGACCCTGCAAGGAGTTTGGCGCGCGAAGCACCGCCGCAACCTCTTGGCCTACTCCGTCGCCGCGGCAGTGCATCGAGCGGCGACGACCAATCGAATTCGGCAAGTGCCTCCCCTCTCCCCCGCGCTGCCGCTTCGCCTTCCGCCAATTGCGTGCAGTACGACGAAGCCCGGAGCACGCCTCGGCCAATTAGCGACGACAGCCTACTAATTGCGTGTTCTGACAAAACGGAGGAGAAAGCATGGCGGTTTGGGCTAGCTGGTATGACATTACGATTGTTATAGCGCGAGATCATAATGGAACACCCACTCGCCCATTGCACGTTGCTAATACTGCCAAGGAGAATTCCGTGCACTTCACGTCACGCGAATGTAGGGCGGAAGGCGTTAGCGGCCACCTAGCAAGCCCTTATTGAAAAACCAGCAGATAACAAAGCCAAAGAGTATTAGTTGCACTGTTTCAAGTGTATCGCAGTAATAATTGCGATGTATAATATGTGAAGAAAGTGAAGCGTACGTAGAAACAACTTGCTGCCGGCAGGGATCAAACCCCGAAATTTCGGGTAACGCACTGCGCTGAATAACACTCCCAGGTTTGGATTCACATAAATAGCCGATAAAGTGGGTGATAGGACGAACGCCGACGCAGCTGAATTAACGGAGCATCGGGCACATTATCCGAAGGTTGCAGGTTCGGTCTCTGCTCGCGGCAAGCTGTCTTTTTCGTTCACTTAACTTACTTCACATCTACATATGATAACTACTACACCACACTCATACAACCAACGTCTCCTATACCTTCATTGTGCGTCGGCTTTCATTAGGGCTGTAGTACTAATAGCATTAGGTGGTATCTTGCGTCCCATAACCACGATATCATCATGAGAGACGCTATGGTGGACGTCTCCGGAAATTTTGACCATCCGGTTTTCTTTATCGTGCACTGACATCGCACAGCGAACGCGTGCCTCAACCATTTCGCCTCCACCGAAATACGACAGCCGCGGCCGGCATCGAACCCGCGACCATCGGTTCAGCAGCAGAGCGTCGCTGCAACTGATCCACCGTGGCGAACCGAACAAAGAAACGAGCCCTCAGAACGCCCTTGTGGTTCCCCACTCTTGTCGGCTGACGCGAGAGGCGAGCTCCGCCGCACTGCACGGAACTGTTGAGGCAGAGTGCAGAGGCCGTCACGACACTCGGTATCTCCTTAGGCGACCAAGGACGATCGACGGTATGGCGAGAGGTACCCGACGGAGAGGGGGAAAATGGGCGTGTAGACGCCGCGCGGCGTCCCTCTAGAAGCTCAGAATGTGTTACCCCCCCCCCCCCCCCTCCACTCGGCCACTCGCGCTCTCACTTAACGAACGGAGAAGGAAACGAAAAGGACACAATAGAAACAATTTCGCGTTGGCGCGAAGTTCTGCGCGCGGCGTGTCTCGCTGCATCGCGCCCGTAAGGTAAAAGGGACGAAGGAAAATAAAACAACAAACAACAAAAAAGGGAATGGCGACTGAAGAGAAAGGGGTTCCCAGTTGGGAAAGTCTTCGCTTGTATTATAGTTCGCCCGCGTAGAAGCCACAACAAAATAACTGTTATCGAGAGTGGCAAAGCCTCAGATTGCTTTCTGAGAGTTTCCGCGCGCCACAAAGCCCGATGTGATCAAAAGGAAAGGCCGACTAGCTGAGGACTCCAGATGAAGCGATTTCTTTCTTCTTCTCTGCCGGGTTTCTGGTGTCGGGGAGGGTGCTGATAAATTGCGCGGGCGAGTGTGACACATACAAGTGTATATAAAGCACAGACGCATACACCAAAACAAGAAAAAAATATTTCAGTTTTGGTCGAGACCAGTCATTTTCGAGAAGGTCGGTAACACAGAATTACCCTTTTTTTTTACGTGCGCCTTTAGTCCTTAAAGCCACACTTAGCAGAAACAGTTACTTGGTTTAGATTGATACATTGCGCTCTCCGAACTCTAACGTCACAGGTTTCGCGGCAATAAGTTCATTATTAACACACCAAAATGAAGGCTGAAGTTTCATTTTTAAATTTGCCTCCGAAATCTCTGCAGGTTACGTCCAAATTTTTCAAGACGTATTTTTCATATTTTCGCGACACTGGCTCGATGTAATTTTCCAAAACTTCGTATTCGAGGTTTATGGCACCCGCAGATGACAATGTTCTTCATTTTTTTATCGATTAAAAGCCGAGTAGAATCCAGTAGGCGCCTTCGAAATCTACGACGTCACGGTGTCTAGCGAGGCAATCTCAAGGTGACGTCTCCTTTCGCCTTTTCGCGCGTTTTAGCGCCTACCAAGCGTCGCGTCGCGGTGAGAGTGGCTTTTAGCGGAATTGCGACATTTTACTTTACTAATACACGAAAAATCATGCTGCTCTTTCGTGTCCCTTTAAAACCGGATCCGACGATACATTTCTCTCTCTCTCTCTCTCTCTCTCTCACACACACACACACACACACACACATCATCATCATCATCATCTGTGTGTATGTGTACGTATATGATGGAGTAAGAAAACGATCCTAAAACTCCGGATCGAGGTTGACAGTCTGAGGATCTTCAGGGCGCGCGACAATAAACCACCGTATTCCTGATTTTACGTTCCTTTTAATGCATCCGCTGTGGCAGGAAGTCAAACCCGCACCCTCGTTCTTAGTATTAAAAACGCACACCAACCCGAAAAAAAAAGAAACACCAAAAAAGATTATAAAGGTTCGTTCAACTCGCCATTTCGGCAGAAATCCCCAGCGCACATTTTCTCCGCATCGCCGCTTACTGGCACGCATTCAACCCATTTTGCAACATCAATAATTCGAAGTGATGCTTTTAAAACTGACCTACTTCAATGGCCTGTAGTATTACTTCAAATTATCCAGTTTCAATGCGCTTTGCAGCAAAAACAAGATTCAGGAAGGACGAAAATTTAGTGGCCCGTCCTGTTTTTTGATGAGCCACGCCAAAAAAAAATAAATAAACAAGTAATAAGAAAAACCGCGACATTCCGCGGAATTCTATACAAGAGAGACTGCATTATACTCTTGAAGTCCGAACAGTGTGGCGTATTGCCAAAAGGCGTAACGAGCGTTGCTTCCTTAGAAAACGTTATATCCGTAAATGCGGCGGAGTCACGCTTGGTATTTTCGACGGCAACCTGAGAGTTTGACAACGTTTTTTAGTCATCTTAAATAATTTCAAAGTTTTCCGTTACATATTATTTTTTTTGCAGTACACCCGCCTAGAAAAACTTCACAGATCATTTATTTTCATTCTTCCTGAACGTTTCACCGCAAACCATATTAAAATGCTAAAACTACATCCTATATTATAATGGATGTAGTTTTAACATTCATTTTAACATTAAGCATTCATTGTATCCAGACTATAACTCGGCCGACTACTTTGCCTATCGGATTTGCATACTTTCTAGTGTCCAAAACAGCATCTTCCTTCTCGTGTATAGCCGCGTTCTTAGACTACATGCCGCTTAATTTATTGTAATAAGCCACAGTAAGCATCCTATAGCAATTATCGTCGATTGGCAACTCGAAAGACTGCCTCCATATCCACCTCGAACTAACCTTTACACCGCAAGACACAATATGGACGACCTAGAAGTAACCCCCCCTCGTGAAAAAAGGATAGCGCTTGCGCTTCAGGAGAGACAGAAATGGGAACGTGGGCGTTGGCTTTGTAGGAAAGGCATAATTAGATGCGCACAGCGCGGGAACACGAGACTACACAAACTCTGCATCCACCCACCCCTGTCCGTCTCGTGTTTCTGCCCAGCGCGCCTAATTATATATGCGCCTCTGTATACACTTCGGCGTTCTTTGGCAGACCGACAGGCGGCCCGAACCATGCCCGTGTTTCTGCAGCATACTTCTCCGATAACGAAGTACACGCACGCTGCCGTCACGTTTAATACAAAAGATTCCACCGAAACAAACACGCAAGGTTCTACGTTGTCACGCCAAGTCTCGCAAAGCCCCATCGAGCGATCGCAAAGTTCTTTTTTTTTTCCTGCCTGTTTCTCAAAAACATTTCATTTGCGATAGCAATTACGCGGACACTCGATACGCATTTTCGTCATCGTCGTCGTCATGTTTCGTATAAAGTCTTATTCGAGAGATAGAGAATAAACTTTATTAATCTGTCTCTGCAAGGGTCACAGGTGACAGGGGCTGGGAGACGGGCCCCTCAGTGAGGGCCAAACCTCATAAGCGCGAAAATGCACGCGACAGCGACGAGCGATGCTATGAGCGACGAAACAGGGCGTTCGCGCGACGTGTCGCGGGGTAGTTTTCGCGCGATCGCTCGGTTCTCCAGATTTGGAAACAGTCGCTCATCGCCCGGAAGTGCTGGGCTCAAGCAGCCAATAGCGAAAAACCGGAAAAGACGAAGACTACATAGGTGCACGTGACCCTGCCCGAGTCACGTATGTGCAACAAGAAATAACGCAATGTTTATTACGCATGTGCATACAAAAAGTGCTGCAAGGTAATAATAAACACTTTCCGTTTCATTACACAACAATATATCTCATTTTTAAATTGCATACCACTCGCTACGCGGTTTTCTTGGTGCGAGTAGACGGCCTCATGCCAGCAACAGTGGAATTCGCTCGCCGAAGCCGTCGCGTGAATGAGGTTTGCCTGCGCTAGCGACTGATCGCGCGAAGACGATCTACGTCCCGTCGCTCGTCGCTGTCGCGTGCATTTTCGCGCTTATGTGGTTTGGGCTTGACCCCTCAAGCGACGGCCAACTGGCCTTGAATCCTGGCGGCGTCCTCGGCCAGCCGCACAGCCCAGAGCCGGTCCTCCGGGCAGGTGCTGAGCGGCATAGCCTCCCACTGCTCGGCCGCGGTGATTGTAGATGTAGGGTTCATCCTGCGTTTTATTGAGTGGGTGGCAGCGGGAAAGGCCCGTACGATATGGTCGAGCTCGGCGTGAGGCGCACCACACGCCTTGCATTGTGGTGCGTGGACACCGCGGTAAATACGGTTGCGCAGTGAAGGACAGGGGAAAGTGCGTGTCTGTAATAGACGCTATAGGTGGTGGATTTCTGTTTACTCTAAGAGGCTTGTCTGGTGGTGGATGTTTAAGTCGGGCCTTATGGTAATACATTAGGATTTAAGGTAACCATTCTGTCCCTCGCATGGTCGCGAAACAAAGGAGACCATCATGTCTCGTTCAGTCGCGTCAGGTCACGAGGGGTGGTGCCCTGTTGAATAACGCGTCCGGCAGACGAGAGTTCGGGCTGCGTCATGAGTGCGCTCGTTCCCCGCGAGCCCCGAGTAGCCCGGGGCCCAGACGATCTCAACGCGGCGGTTACGTAACAGAGGTGCACTACGGAGAATGCGGTGCGCCGGTTGTGAGATCAAGCCATTGGTGAGGTTGCGGATGAAGTCGCTGCATGATGATGCAGGATGCTTAGATTGAGGCGTAGGCAAGAGCGACGGCTGCTTAATTTTTCGCCTTTTCGGGTTCGTTTGCTTGAATGAAGCCACAGTTGCGGTAAATGTGTTTGCGGTCCGGTGGCCACAACGAGGGACATAGCCCGATGCGCAGGATATTCCGCTATATTACGTCTACATACGCCACGTGTGTGGCTCGCGCGTATAGCGCTTAGCTCGGCGCGGTCAACGCGTCTTTCAGTGTTACCTTAATTCAGGGTACATGTGGCGCGGTATGGAGGGAATCACTAATGTGTCTCGAATGTCCGGAGGTACTGGAATTTTATGGCGGAACTTGGAGACGTAAGGGTATGCCTAGTGCACACATGAGATGATGTCCTGGTTTGACGTGATCGTTTGTATAGTGTGATATACGTGTAAGGGCTTCAATGAATACGTCTACAGCGTTGTGAAGTCCTATAGGTAATTGAGTTTCGCATTGGGCAAGTGCAGCACGCACTTGTAGCAGCGCCTGATAACCATGTTTAGTTTATTTTTGTTAGTAAGCGTAAGTTTCATGAATGGATCAACGCAAAGGAGTCTGTTTATGGAGAAGGCGGTCACCACACGGATAAGATTGGCCTTTTCATGCCGTGATTTTTATTGGCAATGCGGGAGATGAGCTATAGTGGAGACACGGTGGTGTAGTAGTTGCGTCGTGTCCGAGCTGCCTCCGTTATGCTGAATGTGGAAGCCCATGCAATGCGCGTATGGTATGCAGGGACTGTTCGCATTGCATTATGCTGCACATGCAGATTTATCGAGAGAGGTTCTCTGTTGTGAGGAGATCTAGATCGATCAAGAGCAATACTGACTTCTGGGGCGATCAGGGGTATTTTCGTTATTCGGCATAAGTGTGAGTATATCCATAGCCAATTGAAGATAGCACAGCCACGCGCTTCGTAAGTTCTATGAGCGAAAGCTCGCGAAGGCTGGAGACGAGCGCTGTTCAAGCAGATATGAAACGCGCCGATCGACTCCATCGGGCGAAGGTGCATGAAGGGGTGCCGGCGAAGAGGATGCGTCACTTGGGTGGTAGCAGAGAGAAAAGGCGTCGGCCATGGACGCCTATTCTCTTCATCTCTCTTCTCCACATTTTTAATGCCGTCACACCACCCCTACAAGCGCTGAGCCGTGCTGTCCATTAGGGGTGCAGAAGTCGCGTCTTTTGCTTTCCTCCACCTCTCTTTCTCTTTCACTCGGGTAGCAACTGTGAACTTTGATAAAAAAACAAACAACAAAAACGGTGGAGTGCGCAGTATTTGTTTCTTTTAAATTTTTGAAACCTACTGCATTCAAATCCTATGTTCTTCCTGCAATCAGATTTATGTTTGCTTATGTTGTCATGTATGCCTTGCTTATGTAATTTCCTAGACCAATTCACTCACCAATTTGTTTTCTTATACACATGCGACTTGCATTTAGCAATTCATCTACGCTTACTTCGTTATAGACCATGAACTTTTCACTGAGCATTAAGTTATATTTTGGTGGAATTTTGGGTTTAAAAAGGGCAGGCGCCTTGTCAGGCTTTTATGCCTTCTCGCCGTTCCTATGGGCAAGCTGTACCGTTTTCCCCCGCTTTGTTTGTTTGTAGCCTGGAATCCATGGCACATACCCACTCTGGGGGTTGGCCAAGAAAACATACAGTATCACGGAATGAACTTCATCTTCAACTTCAACTTCGACGCAGATCAGTAGATAGCACGCGTGCTTTGCACTTTTCGCTCAACTTCGCGTTGAGGCGACAGCCTGCAAGACAACCGCTTCGCTCGCTGGAGCAGCCGTATTCCTTTCTGCGAGCGTTTTGTCGAGTTACGATACACCGGATCATAAGAACGTTACCTGCTAGTTTGACTGTATAACATATCAATCCGCATATAGGTATCTCAACTACCGCGTCCATGCGGCGATACTGTGACTTTTTTCCCTTTACGAACAGGCAAACGAACTGCAGAATGCTAAATGTATAATGTCTCTATACTATATAAATTTAGTCGTGCATAAACAATGCATATAGTGCTGATACTGAGAGGAAGATCACTAAAACGGGGCGGAGAAATAATGATCACACAACACAAGCGCTGACAAACAACTGCGCGTAAATTTATTACCATTAACCAATTAACCCTGTAAGACACTCTTCTGCAATATATATAGTACAAATTGAGTAACTGTTCTGGGCATGTGCTTAATTGCAATGGACGCCTTTTCAGCTATGTATTTTTTTGGTATAGCTAGATTAACAGGAAGTGAGAGTTTCCAAATGGAGGACCTCTTTCTGTATAACTTGTACTGTATATATGTATCAGGAAAGAAACGAGTGTATACCTGAAGTTGAAATTAAGCTGCAGAAGCAGTACGCTACTAAAATAGTACATGTAGTTCAACTGTCATACATGCTTATGTTCGACAAACAGTCTCCCCAGGTGTCCGAGTCACCGACCGAGTTCTGCGTACAAATGCGGAGTTTGAGACCGCGTGTCGTATATAACTGTCAGATCAAACTGAACACTTGTCAGCTTGGTTCGGCAAAGAGAAAACGAGACAGAAAAAAAAACATCGAGACTATGCCACTCGCTCCGACTGCGCACAAATGATTAGCAGTGTCGTTTTCACTAAAATCAGCTACTTCTTTGAACGTTGTTCTGCACAAAGCCATTATCTTGTCGGGAAAACGTTTCGATTTTCCACGCCGAAAAGGCGCTATACAGCGTTATCAGTATTCTTGCAGCGTTATCAGTTGGCGAACGCCTGGTCTAAATATTCAGTGCCTCGCTAATGTGATTCTACTGGGCGCTGAAGGACGGTAAGCGACAAAATATCGATCTCTCGGCGTGTCTTCCCGCAGGTCCTCGGAAGAAGCCGGAGCGTGTGCGGAGGCACTGGCTCATCTCGGTAACGAGACGCGCACTCCGACAAATATGCCTGCTACTTAGCATTCAGACAAGAAGACTTGTGTCCGTCAGGGCAGGAGTTGCGACAGACCTGGAGTGTCCTTCACCTGTTTATAGCATTCGTCTTCAATCTTGGTTGCAGAAATAGAATACCAGAAGGACTAGACTCAAAGGACAAAGTAGTCTTCTATTTCCTTCTTTGATGATACAGAAGGACCGTCAGCACAAAGTAGAAGCGTCCTCTTTCAATAGGCATAATTTTTAATATATATAAGCATAAAAGGACTAAACCCAAGTATCGGTCTAGTCATCGTTCTTCATTGTGAGAATAGGTGGCTATAGAATCAGTAGGCTCGGACGGTAGTAATTTTGTTTGTATGTTTATTTTTCCTTAAATTTGTGACATGTACCCACTCTGAGGGATATAGCCAAGAACGAGGCTGTATGGGGCATCACCATCTGTACGATGGTACGAACATCGATCACGCGACGCGGTTTGGTATATAGTAGTAATCTAGCTTTCTACTTCGTCTTTTGATGTACAAGCATACGTAATCCTTCAGTCATTCAGTCCTTACAGAAGTAATGTAGTCTTTCAAGTAGCCTCGCCACAGTGGTCTAGTGTTAGCGGTATACTCGGCTGCTGAGCCGCAGGTCCTGGGATCGAATACCGGCTGCAGTGGCTGCATTTTCGATGGAGGAGAAAATGCTACCGCAACGCCCTTCACTACGGGCGTCTCCCATAATTATATGATGGTTTTGGTACGTTGAACTCCACATATCAATCAATCATCAACTCTTCCAATTACAAGGCTTGGAGGACCACACTAGAAAAAAAATGAAAGTCTGGCCTCCTGCTTCGTTCTTGGTCGCAGAAATTGATTAAGAGAAATATAGTGGTATAATAAACGAGACTTCCAGGGTTCTACTTCATTTTTGATGTTGAAGTTTATGACTATAAAATAGTATACAGTACGTCAAATTAGAAGTCTAACCTTCTACTTCGTTTTTCGATGTCCAACAACACTAGACCTACAGTGAAATAATGACGCAGAAGTCTATAGTTTCTGCTCAGTTCTTTGTAGAAATCGTATATCAGAAACAAAAATGTCGCACAAGGCTGAATAGAAAGGACAAAATGTGAGTCTATAGGCCTACACTTCCTCCTTTGATGTACCAGCCCAAGAATCAAAAGACTAGAACGATTAAATAGAGGTCTGGACAACGTCCATCAAGTCTGGCTCGAATAGTGCTGCGACCTGCTGCCCTGACAAAGATAAGTACCCTTCTTAAAATGTTGCCTCCTCCAGCTCCAGCTTCTTGATCGACCACTTCTCATCACTCCCGACCATCATGCCCCTGAGATTCTGTGAGGCTCCTGCGAAAGGGTACCATTGCTAACGCAAATAGCGCGAAAACTACGAAGAGCTCTATATTAAACTCGAGTTCCACGATGTGGTGCATGACTGTAGTTGCTGAGCGAGGCTGTAAGGGGCATCATCGCCCGTCCCGTGGACGGTGTACAAACGTCGGCCACGCCACGCGGTCGAGCAAATAGGAAACCATATACGGAACGGACTCAAGTGGTTCGCGTTCGATCCCTTTTATCAATTTACTTAGTTCTCATGCTTCGCCGCAGAGCACCGGACTGGAAATACGATAGCGTGACGGGGCGGATCGGTAACGGACGTTTCACACGCAATAGAAAAGCAGTAGACTGTATACGCTGCAGCGCCTTTCCTTCTTTTTTTCTTTCGTCGCCTGAGCTTTGAGAAAGTGAAAGTGAAGAAAAGCTTCTATATATATACACACGCGCGCGTGAGACTGCGGTAAAAGCCCTTTTTGGGGAGACGCACAGGGGACCGGTCTAACAGAGGTCGTTAAGACGGGAAGTGACAAACGGTACTATAGTTCACTGGGAACAGGAACAGGAACCGAAAATGCAACCGCCTCTTGAAAGTCACATGATGATCACATGATCGGTGACTTCGATAGGCGATGCTAATGAAGAGACGAAATACATCATCATCGTCATCATTTATTTAGACTACTAAAGTTCCCTTAAGGAAATTACAATTGGGGAGGGTGAGGGAAAGCAACAAGAACAGCAATAAGTAAAGGAACGCTACAGTGTAAATCGAAATGACAATTGGATCGATGGATGGATGGGTAGATAGATAGATAGATAGATAGATAGATAGATAGATAGATAGATAGATAGATAGATAGATCTAAAGGTCGAGCAATGCGCGCACCTGTTGCTGATCCGTCACAAGACGTCGCCAACAGCGCCGTTCCCGTCATGCGGCAAAGAACGCAGCGTGATGGGCCGTGGGTATATATAGCACACGCCGAAATATTCCATTTGCTGCGACCGGCCGCACCTTTTTCTCGTCTGCACTTCCGATTACCGACGCGATAGATGGAAAATCGCGGCCGGTCGACAAAAAGAAGCGGGCCAAAAGGTGCGAGCCCCTGGCCCCATCGATCCGCAACGCACGTTTCGCTACCGAATGGAAGAACATGCACGCGAAAACGCGTAGCAGATGCACGCACGTACGCACACACACACACGCTATACGGAAGGCGTCGTTCAGCATCTCCGCCTGCACGCACCCGATCGCGCACAAATCATCATCAGACACAGAGTAACGCACTCGTGCACACGAACCACAAGTTCACGTCCAAATAAAAGGTTTCATGCAAAGGTTAGCAGGGCGTTCCTAAGAATAAGTCGTTTAAGATTTCGGTCACACATGAGAAACATTTAAGATTCCAATTACACATGGCTCTAAGACGGCTGTGTCACGGCGTTATACTGAAATAATTTGTTAAATGTTATCCACCACATGATTTGGAGAAAATTGCACGACGACGCGCGCCGGAAGGTGAGGTTAAGTGTGAAGGCAAATATAAATAAATAAATAAATAAATAAATAAATAAATAAATAAATAAATAAATAAATAAAGCATGCGTTTTACTCGCCAAATCACAATACATGATGATGAGGCAGGCCACCTTGCGGTCGCTCCGCGGGTTTCAGATCGTCGCTTCAACGCTAAGCGGTAAAAAACATAGCACGAACAAAATTACGAGCCTTCTGCCGATTTCGGCCACAATGGCGCGCACGACCGTGCACGTTTGATAAACGTTCGCAGCCGAGCGACGCAGATCCTCTCTCCCCGTTGCCACAGCAGCACTTCATGCTGAAGTGATTCTTAAAAGAGAAAAGAAGAGAAAAGTGAGCCCCGTTATTGTCTGCTTCAGTGGGAGACACCGCCACAGTAGCTCACGAGGGATGGGGGTGAGGAGGGATAAAAAAGATAAGAGTAAAGATGTAGGAAAGCCGAAGAAGGAGAATAGAGGAAGAGACGTGAGGTGGTGAGCCAGAGCGAGCGACGACAAAATGAGGGGATTGAAGAGATAGGAAGGATGGGAGCACGGTCACTGGATTCCGAGGACGGGGCGCACCTGCGAGAGCTCCTTTCGGCGTCGGTGGATGGCGTAGAGCAAGTCCAGTTGGTCAGAGCTGCACTGTCGTCGGCGGCAGGAGGTGACGTAGGGCGAGCCCAGTCGGCCAGAGCCACGCTGACGCCGGAGGTCGCAAGCGCGCGGAGCGCGCGAGCGCACGACCGGTCGGCCCGAAATCCAGCAAGCGAGTCCAGCACTTCATGCTCCTTCACCCGTACAAGTCGGCCGGCGTGGTTCTTCCCGCACAAGCGGTGCCCATCTGCCGGCTTCGCAAGCGTACGCTCGCACAAAGAACATCATACGATGCACGGGTCGGTCTTATCCATTCGAAATAATTACGGTACATGACGGTAACGGCGAGTGTCCCTTTATTTGCTATTGCAGTTACAAAAAAGTTCGCTGTGCGCGGTGGTCCACTGGCTACACGACACAATCAGGCAAATCATCAGGCAATCAGTACCATCAGGATGGTACTGGTTGAAAACAACATTGAATTCTCTTGACTATCGTTCTATGTGTCCTCTTCGCCTAAGTAGTATCTGATGCTTTTTTTGTGTGTGTGTTCTTTTTCCTAGAGTTCCCTGTGTATATTGTTATTTTTGTATATATTTTGCAATAGCGATGAGAAATCGCAACAAATGTCTAATTGGTATGTAAAACATTACGATAGTTATGTATATATTTGCTTGACTAGAAATAACACTTTATTACTGTTGTATGTGTTACAGTATTTGCACATGTACCTTTTGTATTTTTGTATATTTTTTTGTATTTTTCATCTGTATCCTGCGAAATCCTTATGACGGCCTTCCTGCCTCACTGAATTTGGAGCAAAGGCCCTTAGTCAGGCTTTTAGTCTTTTGCCTTCGCTCCATTTTCTGTACTGACATAGAATGAAAGAAAGCAAGCAAGAAAGAAAGAAAGAAAGAAAGAAAAGCAGTGTTCCACACTCGCCGTCATGGCCAAGAGCGCCGTTGAATAAATTAATTTAACACACCCAGGGTTCACATGCACATAAATGCCCGATAACTGAACGTGGGGACGGCAGCCGCTCTAGCTCAGTTGATTGATTGATATGTGGGGTTTAACGTCCCAAAACCACTATATGATTATGAGAGACGCCGTAGTGGAGGGCTCCGGAAATTTAGACCACCTGGGGTTCTTTAACGCGCACCCGCTCTAGCTCAGTTGGTAAGTTGGTTCGGTCCCTGAAGCGGCAAGTTGTCTACTCGCCCACTTACTTTCTTCATATCTTTATCACAATTATTATAACACACATTTAAAAAGTACGGTCAACGTTCCATATGGTATTTTAATTGGCTTCATTACCTCCTGGTCTTCATTAAGGTTGTGTCAAACAACGAAACGAGCCCTCAATGATTCCCTTACTTCAATTAGTTGTTCTACAAAGCGTTAGATAATGCCGGTACCAGCGCTTTTTCCCGCCGTCCACGTCACCGGTAACACAGTGTCTTCGTTATATAAAGCCCCCAGAAACGGGAATCATAGGGCACACACCATAATAAATACACCCTCGATGCGCTCGACGCTGTGTGTCCGCTTTTATTAAGCTCTTGGTCACGAGGTGGCACTATACCAACGCAGTCTGGTCACGTCCGTCTACGTCTACAGCTCCCATTTACTGGCGCGCAGGCTTTTAAGAGCACTACATTGTCCCGGCTGTGCGTCGATAGGCACACGTCTACGTCAGGTTATAAGGATTCCACTGCTTCTAGCCGTATCACGCTCTTGCGTAACGCTTAGGGTAGGTTCGCGCGGCTCGTGCGTAGGCGAGGCGTAAGTATATACGCCCGCCCCTCCTTTGACCGCGAACAAAGAAAGTGCACCATTGCAAGGGGTGCCCAGAAAAGTTTTAACAGCACGCTAGCCAGGAAGCAGACGTTGGGGCACGCGGGGGAAAAAAATAAATAAGACACGACTCTGGCAATGCTACGTTCCTTGGAAAGAGTGTTTCTTGCCAAAGTTTGCACCGACTTTTATAGGTTGAAAAACAGATAACGCATATACAAAAGAGGAGGGGAGAGGTGGATGCGAAGTCTGTGTAAGGGTGATAGACCATTGAAGGTAGCACCATTTTTTTTTCTTTGCCGGCCTTGCTGCCACAAGGCCATTCCCCGTTCTATGTGCCATGAGCTTTCGACACACAGACTTCAGCGCACATTTCGTCACCCCCCCCCCCCCTCTTTATTTGGTGTAGCGCACGCGTATAGAAGAAGGCGTAAAATGGGTCCTGGAATAAAAGCAGGCGCTGCACATACAAGAACGGAACGCCACCACGGCTACTGCGCAAACTTGCTTCGGAACCTACGACGCAAGTTCGGTGATAAGCAGATGGCACTGCGGTCTGATACGCGATCGACGAAGGCAAAGGAGAATGCGCCGCAACAGCTGGCAAACGATAACGACAAGAGTAGTCCTTTGGGAGGGTTCGTATCCCATGACGTTCGGAGTCTTTTAGCGAGACTCAATAGTAAAAGGAATCAAAGGATTGGGCAGAAGGGAAGACAATGCGACAGCGTGAACGCTAACTTCCGACTATATTAAAAAAAGAAAAGAAACAGCCGAGCAAACAAATACTAGAGATCGGCAAACTGAAACCGGCACCCCAATTAAAATCCGCATCTGGGGGGGGGGGCGGAATTTCGGTACGCTCGACGGAGCCGGATATTTAGCATATGAGGGCGAAATCGGAAATTTACAGAAGCTTCCTTTCAAGTATTGTTCTATGCTTTTCGAACAGACATCACACGTATGTGCGAGTAACCTAACGTTACAATACTATGCTGGCGTCGTATGCCCGTCCGCCTCGGTGGTGGATCAATGGCTAAGGCGCTCGGCTGCCGACCCGAAAGTCGCCGGTTCGATTTTGGCCGCGGCGGTCCCATTTCGATGGAGGCGAAACGGTGCAGAGGCCCATCTACCACGCGACGTCAGTGCACGTTAAAGAACACCAGATGGTCGAAATTTCCGTAGTCCTCCACTACGGGGTCTCTCATAATCATATCTTGGGACGTATAACCTTGCGCTTGTTCTTCTCTTGTGTTTATTTGCGGCTTAAGCTCGTTAAGATTGAGCCAACTCGCCCAACAAGTAGCTCTGCTAAAACCTTACCTACAATTATGGCGTCTTATGCCTCATAACTTCCTTTTATTCCCCGTTTTCCTCTGTAGCAAAGTTGTCACGAGTTCAAAGAAGACACTGGAGCAGGCCCGGATCTCCCGTTCCTTCTTCGAGCGAATTCTCTCTCTCCACGAGATCCAGCCACAGTGACCTGCGGCACGAAGCAGCGAGCGCCCGATCGCGCATGGTTGGGTAGCACGTGGATGTTCGCTCACGCCCCCTCGCGCGCAAGGCGCAGACGTACGTATTCACGTTGTCCAATGTCCCCCTCTCCCCTACTCGTGCCACAACACCGGCCAAGCGAAAGCGCGCTCCTCAAAGCCAGCTCACCCGGAAAGCGCTACCCGGCGCTTGGAATGCGCGGTGACACGTATGGTACGTACGACGACGATTTACTCATTTGCACCTCCTATTGTGTATCGGTTGTTTTAGTTGGAACGTGTATATGGGTTAAGCCTTCAGTTATGTGTAGAAGAGCAGAGGGCAGCTGAGGAGCATCGTATGATTGACACATAAGTCACTGGTCCAACGAGTGCGTGTAAAAAAAAAAAAAACCAATCAAGCTTTACAGTCAGCTTTAGCACGAAGATGAAAAGTAATAAAATGATAATGCGGGTTTTCGTTCCATGTGTAGATTATGTCTACTCGAATTCGTATACTCTGAGCTATTCGTCTTTCCCTTTGCAATGGAGACCATTGGAATAAATTCATTATCTTCAAGCAGTATCAATTACTGTTCTTTCATGACACACATACAAGCCACCGATGTGTGGCCTGTATATATGTGTGGCCCTCCCGGCAGTACTCCCATGTTATGCGGTTAAGTGTTGGCATGTTTTTCACATGCGGCATGCTAAATGTTTCTCCGAGGAACGCTACGTAAGCTAGTGCATAAAATTTTAAAGAAACCTATAACAGGAGATACCCACGTTAGTACACGTCGCGAAGGTTTGTATATAGAAACCGTCGTGACAGACCTTATAGCACGAGGCTTCACCCAACGAGCGACGACAGGCTCTGACGTTGAACCCCTCTCCTATTCGCGTGACATCCTTCTCCAACAAAGGGAGTAACGATGGGAATACGGTCTTCCACACAGACTTGGATAGCCAACAAAACAACGACTAAAAGCGCATAGAAACCAATAGCTTTCCCAGTTTATGCCAACTAAGTAAAATATGTCCCACATGATTTAGGGAAAGCTGTCCGTGGCGATCAGGCGCAGATAGCGTCCTGATCCACGTGCGTTTAGGCATACATAAAAGTTTCGTGCGAGCCGAGTTTTCAAGTCAGCGGGGATTAAGAACCAGGATTGAACGGAGCGAAGAGAGAGATGTAATGCTTCGCGGATCATGTAATACGTATGAGTATCGATAACCGGCGGTATATTAAAGGGGCCCTGAAACAATATTTTGAGTAAAAATGGAATTATTTCACTGGAAAAGCGTATTGCCTGACAAATTAAACGCCGCAAAAATTTTAAGAATCCATCCAGTACGAGCGGAGTTACAAAGATTTGTGACACGCTGATCGCATTCTCTCTTCTCTTGTCCCAACAAAAGCGCTGGAAGCTAAGCAGGGAAAGATGGGAGGGGAAAACAAACAAACAAACAAAAAAAAAAACGTCACGCGCGCATCGTAACCTTGAGCACTTTTTTTCCCCCTTCGAGTGTACGGCTTTTTCAGTTGGATCGCACACGTGGAGAGGTGGCCTCCCTTGGCGACCTCTGTAACCAGCGAGAGCGCCATGTTCAAATCAGCCGATGGATGATAGATGGGCTTGCTACGTGTGATTTTTGGGCATATTCCGTGAGTTGTAGAGAGAAGAGAAGCAATTTTTAGGTGACTTCGATAATTTAATGTGAATTCCAGGACGCATGCTGCGTTATAACGTTTGGCTCACGTGTTCTCGGGAGCCTCTATACTAACAATCGGCAGCGTGTTCTGACCATGCTCATAAAGTGTTGCAAGGGTCCCTTTAGAGAGTTACGCCAAGAGCAGCGGTGGTGGGTTAGAGGCGGTTGTTGACCGGATTAAGAAATATGACAGGAATGCAAACATATGGGAAGTCTGCTTATAACGCAACGGATGAATAATGGGCGATCACTCAGCGATGTTTTTTGATCTGCACCGGACGTAAGGATGGGCTGACGATGTTGACTTCGACAGATGACTCTTCACAGGTGAATGATGCATCGTCATTGGCACATGGCATTGCCACCATTGCGCTCGTTGCATGCACATACCCTTCAAAGACTATAAAAAGTCTCGCTCCCGATAAACGTTGCCCGCAGTTATACGCTCGTGTCTGTACGCTTCAGTCAGAAAATACGTCACCAAGTGCCCTCTAGGATCGTTTGTCATGACCTTCTTAACCCTATCGGAAAAATTGCCATGGTGGATACTGGAAAACTTGGTGGGAGTAGTGGAAATAAGAGTGGGCATGGTGGAAATTATGATGGCTATGGTGGGATGTAGTGGAAAATATGGTGGTTATGCTGGGACATACTGGGTGGTATGGTGTACAGATGATGGGTAAAGTGGAAATGATGGTGGAAAGCAGAGGCTAGATAGTGGGCAATAATGGGACACTCTGCCCACCATTGCGATAATGCTGTGAAGCCCTAAGCATATGGTGGGTGGTGCTTATTATGGTGGGCTACATGGTGTACCAAGTTGAGAAACTCTTCCCACCATTGCGATAATGCTGGGAAGCACTAAGCAGATGATGGGTGCTGCTTGTTATGGTGGGCCACATGGTGTACCAAGCTGAGAAGCTCTGCCCACCATTGTGATAATGCTGGGAAGCAGTAAGCAGATGATGGGTGGGCTTATAATAGCGTGCCATTTATATAGTGTACAAAGCTGGGATCTGTACAAAGCTGGGATCTGTACACTACATGTTCTACCACCATGATTTCCACCAAAGGTTAGGCCTACTGACCAAGCCCGTACAATTGTGTTATCCGTGCTTCCGGGTTTCAGAATACATGATTACGACGATTAAGTATGACAATACAGCGCAGCCATATAGCATCAATTAACCTAAATGAAGCATTTTTCATTGTGTATGGTGCCCGCTCAAGAAGCAACAAACATCGATGCGACGCAATTAAAGCACTCCCAGAGAACGTAATTAAGTGTCTTCTCACCGACAGCCGCCGGTCACACTCGCCGGCACTTCTCTAGCTTTTGTACGAGAACTCAGACGTGGCAATTCGTGTGCTTGGTGAACCAATATGATAGCGTAACGTTTCCGGCACACTGCATTCGTTTTGGCCAAGCCGTTATGTAGTTGTTGCTTTAGCGAAAGAGCTACAGCATTGCGCTGGCGCGACCGCCCTCTACTTTGCGCGAAAAGCATCCCAATACTCAATCAAATAAATTAGGCGGGCGTATCTATGGAATGAGCCTAGAGGCGTCATAAAGCGTGAGCAGATGTCACCCTTTAGAACGAGCGCGAAACGGATAATAAACTTGGCAGACCCCGCCGGCAAACTGTCGCTGCTCCCCAGTCTACTTGGTTTTTTTTTCTTGAAGTTGTGAATTGCAAAAAATAGCACTAGTGTCATTAACATAGTGGCAATTGTTACAGGCCGCAGTTGCTTGTGTTTGATAAATGTGCAATATTTAGTAGCAGGCCTAGAATGTCCTATTTCTGAACCGGAAGTGACAAAAGCAATCATTGCCCTCCATTTGGGAAAGTCCCCAGGACCTGATGGCTTAACAGCCGCATTTTATAAGGTATTCAAACACGAACTAGCACCGATCCTGGCAGCGGTTTTTAACGAAGCCTTAGACATAAAGACTTTGCCACCTTCTTTTCTGCTATCTCATACTATTTTAATTCCAAAAGCTGAGGACGCAATCAAATTACGTGAAGTGAAATCGTACAGGCCAATCAGTCTCTCAAATATCGACTACAAGATTTTGATGAAAGTGCTAGCAAGGAGACTGCAGACAGTTATTAATAACATTGTAGGCGACCACCAGACATGTGGGATCAAAAGGCGCACTATATTCACAAACATTCACAAGGCACGAAGTGTATTGGAGTGCTGCGATGCCACAAATGATCACATCGCGATGATCCAGATAGATTTAGAAAAAGCATTTGACCGAGTACCGCACGAAATTCTTTTTCTTTTGTTAGACTATGTCAATGTTGGCAAAGTAATTCGAGATACAGTTCGAATGGCATATACTGGATGTAAAACTCGGCTAATCATCAACAAAGTTCTTGGGAAACGAAGTAATGTCAGACGTTCTGTACGACAAGGCTGCCCTTTGTCTTCCCTCCTATTTTCAATTTATATAGAGTCATTTTGCCAAAAAGTCATGAAAAGCAATAACATAGTGGGGTACAAACTACAAGAAGCTGAAGTACGGGTACTGGCATACGCAGATGATATAGCTGTGTTTTGTAAAGATTATGATAGTATCGCTGAAACCATAAAAATTGTGAACCTTTATTGTAATGCAAGTGGTAGTTTGGTAAACTGGAGCAAGTGCCTGGGTTACTGGCACGGCGAATGGCCTGTGACTCCACAATTTGTGGCTGGTATTTCATGGACTACTACTCCGGTACGATACCTAGGTGTGCCATTAGAATATTATTGTGACAGTGAACCGTACTGGCGGCGTCAGGCCGTGGAGCTACGAGAAAAAGCTGAACAACTCAATGGTTTCCAGCTATCAATTTTCGCCAGAGCAACATTTTGTAACGTATATTTAGTCAGTAAGCTCTGGTATGTCCTTCAGGTAATGCATTGTTCACGTGTGAATCTACAGAAGCTTCATCGAATATTTGCTGTTTTCTTGTGGGGTTCTTCTTGGGAGCGAACAAGTAGAACTAACTTATTCAGACGGGTTCGCTCTGGAGGACTTGGTCTGTGTCATTTGTACCTTCGTCAGTTAGTTAATCGGTTTATGCTTTTCCGAAATAATCGAGACCCATTCATACGTACTGTTATACAGCTTAGGCTTGGAAGACGGTTGCCAGAATTTGTGGTAGCATCTGTTCACATGAAAGCAAGTGTTAGAAGTTTCTTACAAGAAGTTGTTGATTCATGTCTCTTTCTAAAAACGCGTTTTTCATTGGAAGACCTCAGTACGGTTTCGCGTAAAAAGTTATACAAAGATTTAGTAGAAACAGTTCTTCCTGTTCCCCTATATAGAGCATTATACCGTGTAGGCCCAGGCCAAAATGTCTTAAGCCGTGTTAAAAACATGGAGGTAACACCTGGAGCGAAATCCTTTTTCTTTAAGTTGCACACTGGGACCTTTCCCGTGAAAACATGGATGCAAGAAAAAGGCTTATTCGTTCCTTGGGGTGTTGATTGCCTTCTCTGCAAAAAGCCGGAAACAATTGAACATGTTTTCCTGGACTGCTGGGATGCAGTCTTTTTCTGGGATGTTCTCCAAGGGACTATGAAAAATTATCTGCCTCTCGATGCCTATGGCATCAGATTTCTACCAGTATCAAATGAAGAAGGAATACCTTTCGACCTAGTTATGTTACTGGGCCTGCACGGTATATGGCAATCTAGAATGGCGGTGCGCCATGCTGATGTTAATGCACGTCCGGTCAGGCAATATTTCTTTCAATCTGTCTGTTCGTTCGTGGAAGCACAAAAGGTTCAACAAGAGGTGCCCGAATGGCTTCATCAAGTAGAAAGCCTTCTACAGATGAAGGAATTTTAAAAAGCCTGTTAAATATGATGCTTTTTACCTCTTTTTTTGTTTCATGTTTCTCCTTTGAAGTTTTGGAGTATATTTGTTTGTGAATGTTGTATGTAAACAGGCAACAAAGAAAGAAAAAGGTGTGGTGCAGTGGTTAGCGTCTTCGCATGGGAATCAGCAGGTTGCACGTTCGATCCTCCGTGGCGCCTTGTTTTTTTTTTTTTTACGGGACGGATGTTTTTTATACCGTTTTTATAGAATTCTTTTTTATTTTTTGTGGCAGCTCGTCACGGTGATTCTGACGTCATTTCGCGCTCAAGTGTTGCCGGCACTGCAGCACCCACCATACCCACCATGCGCCATGTTGGGCGTTTCCCACCATTCACCCACTACATTAATCCACTATAATGGTGGGTGGTGGTTTCCACCATGCCCACCATTGGTTTTTTTTTCCGATAGGGAAGTTGATACACCTTCGATTGACAATTTACAGCGCTAATTACACGAGGTCGAAAGAAGATCGCAACAAGAGTACTCATCGACTCACAACTAAATGTTTCTTTGATGAGCCGACGGCCAAATTTCTTTTCTGAGACATCAGAGTGGGAATGGGAAGGAAGTTCTGGATGGGTAATAAAAGTCACAAGGTCTCTGATTATTTTTCCATAGACGTCTGAAAGTCGACATACATCTTCCTTCTGACTAAACTGGAGATGCTCGACGATGCCTTCTATATGAGCCACCAGACATCGGACGTAGCACCGTCACACGTCGCACAACGCAGTTAACTACGCAGTTAACTAACCCCTTCGCGATTTCTGCATATAAAGTGTACTATGCACAACATGAGTCTTCATAGTTGGGTAATCCAGGAACAAAACTTTTGACGGGGCGGTAGGCAGCAAAATTTTGGCTGTAGACTCTCCTATAGCCTCCCCCCCCCCCGTGTTCCCCCCCTTTTCAACTACTTTAAAGCCACCCCTGCTTCATATTGCCTCCCCTTTCCCGCTTCTTCCCCATTACTATTTTATGTCCCTACTTTGCAGAGAAGAGAGCTAGCGAATAGATAAGTGGGCAGGTGCATGGGGAGTTTCTGAGACCGATCGATTAAAGAAGCCGCGATAGATCGATCAAACGCATCAACTGCAATTACAGCAGCCTCGGCGGCCGACCGGTCGGAGTCACGCAAGCGAAAAATTAGACCCGAGTGCGCGCCAAAACTCCCTCACGCGTGCACGCACCGTTCAACACTAAGTCGCGCCTTCGATCGAATTGGCCGTGTCGATATTATATTCTCGCTCGATAAGAGCACTGGCAAAACGCGCGGCCCAAAACAGCCGGTCCACGACTGTAACGGCTTCAGAAGAGACGCGAAATGCAGGTCTTTTGTATACGCCTGCTGGCACTCAGTGCCGGAAAAGAGCCTTGCCGTGTACAGAAAGAGACGAAACGTTTCCGGGAAACGGAGACCAAAACAAGTCGTAGAGCAGACGCTATCTTGAATTCGAAGCTCCGAAATCGATAGCGCATGACTTTTCCCTGATTCCCTAGCTACGGAGTAGCACAGAAGCTAGAGTCGACGGTAGTTGGTGCCGACATTGTCGTCTGTTCATTACTAGATGGCGTCAAGTTACTTATTAAGGCGACCTTGGGTGCCAAGTCGAACGCGAAAGTTTACGGGCGTCCCACGTCAGCAGCGCCAATACAACAGATGCAAAAAAAAAAAGTGGCCCCGTATCTGCATGTTTCACTGCAAATGTCTTCGAAAGACGATAGTCTTGCGTGTGGAGTTAGTGAACAAAACGTTTATTTGATGTTCTGCGCGAGACAATCGGTGACTTGTATTCTGGAAGCGCTGCGTTAGAGAGTCTCGATCCGTGCAGCGAAGGCGAACGAGTGCATCGAGGTACGTTTGACACGAGCGCCATCTGGCAGTTATCTTCGAAAACGAAGAAAGGCGTGCGCACCCACGGAGAAAGATGCACGCCTGTCTCGGAGGCGATAAGGTGTAGAACGCAAAGCGACGGGCAGGTGCCACCACCGTGTCGTCTTAGCAAAGCGTTGGAAACACTTGCCTTTTAGAGCGTCGCGTTGCGCTGTCAGCACAGCTTGATAAATGCTATGGTCCTTGAGATTACTTATTTGTGTCTTCTCTAGTATAAAGACACACATACAAAATATCGACGTGTTGTTATGTTGCTTCAGATATGCGCATTCATAGCTTTTTAATTGACGATCGCACAAGTATGATTGATTGATTTGTGGGGTTTAACGTCCCAAAACCACTATATGATTATGAGAGACGCCGTAGTGGAGGGCTCCGGAAATTTTGACCACCTGGGGTTCTTTAACGTGCGCCCAAATCTGAGCACACGGGCCTACAACATTTCCGCCTCCATCGGAAATGCAGCCGCCGCAGCCGGGAATCGAACCCGCGACCTGCGGGTCAGCAGCCGTCGCACAAGTATGAACGCTGAAGCTTGAACAATATTGGTGGGCGCTGCGGACGGGGTTGGCCGTTTGAGGTATCATTTGGTGCCGTTTGTCGTTTCGCTAGCGCGGACAGACAAATGTAGACAGACAGAAAGACGGACAGACCAAATTTTGGCGCCGAAGGTCCCCAGAAAGACTATCGCCTTTAAAATTATCATGTGATGAAGTCATCGAGACGTCTTATCGTCAAACTTGTGACGTCAGAACGATGCCACGTGACGTGACATCACGATAACATCGCAAGACACCGTCTCCTGCAGGCCGATAACGGAGGCTGCACAAAACCAGGTGAGGTGCCTCTGATCCTAGAGACAGTGGAAAACTACATTAGGTGCTGAAAACGTTCTGTAGGGAATGGGGCAGGAACAATATATCTAATTAGATGAACTTAGGAAAAAAAAAAGATGAATTTCGCCTTCACTTAGTCTTAAGAGAGCGCGTAAGGGACACTGTGAGCTTATTACATGGACACTCCGGGCGTAGTTGTGCCGTCGCCGTGATGTTCCGTATGAAGTCTGAATTGATAACATCGCCTCAAACGTCGTATGTTTCATGTGCCAGTGAAAGAACGCGACGACCGCTGCTCAGTTGAAGATGAAACATGCCAGTCGTCTTTCGCCGAGCGAATGACCTAATCAGGAGAATCAGGAGGGGAGGCAGGTTTCGGCAAAGCCACCTAGAAAATTCCAGGTGGCTTTGGTTTCGGAGAGAGGCTGCGCAATGCCACCTAGATATCAGGCCTGCTGACTGCCGTCGTGACGTCACGCACATTGACAGAGCGAGCGCGCACACGAGGCTGTTAATCTACTGCCCACCATCGTCTTCCGTGAAAAGACAAAACGCGCCGCGAATTTCACATCTATACAACAACTTCATTCAACCCTTTGTGTCTGAATTGGCGCTAGTTTAACGATTGTATTGCTCTAAAACTCTTTGATGATTTATTTGTAAGCATTTATAATTTCATCTGGACGTAAGAAAATAGTGACACGTGTTTATATGAAAAAGAACGATGACAGGTTTTGTAGATTCCCGCTAGTGGGTCAGGTGGTTTTTCGGCACGACAACGAAGCAGGCATCTTGCTGTACAGCTGAACCTGAATACGATAAGTGACTACGTATCCAATACAAGTAAATCTACCAGTAATTTTATCACTTGGCGGAACTTCATTTGGTTACTGCCACAGGGATGTATGCTCCACTGTGTTTGATTACATCAATGCAACTTAAAGATTAACGTGCTAGTGAACCCCAACCTTTTCAGATTTTTAGTTTATAATTCGTAGTTATGTCTATCAGAAACAAGAGATGGTTTGACCGCTTGCTCAGCAGATATTTTTGTTTTTTTTGGTAGTATTATTTTTGGACTACTTTTTCAGATTGGCTTCATTTTCATTTAGTTTCATTTAAGTATCCTGCCGCCCGGTTCTTGGCCCATCCCCCTCTGTGGGTGAGCGCCATCCATAAGAGGTCATCATCATCATCATCATCATCATACGCCCTTTTCGCTGCCGTAAGCTGCTGTCATCATTTGTTCGCGTTGCACTGCGACAATATTGTGCGCTATCGCATACGCGACCAATTTATAAGAGTAAAATTTGGTGGCCTAACAAAGAGGCGAAATAAATAAGATAAATCTTATTGATAAATTTCTATTTACACAAGCAGACAGATAGCCCAGAAGATGCACATAAATGTTTCCTAAACTTCTGCAGTTTTTTTCTGCTGAGTGAGTGCATTAGTTCTGCTGTACATGTTCGAGGATCGGTGTACTTGGTAATCGTTCTCAAGTATTTTGGCTTAAAATGAAGCTCAAACTCATGAAAAAAAAAACGTTTAACAAAGCGATTTATCACAGGCTTTCTGCTCCCCATGCGCCTAATTGAGAAGCTACAAAACAGGAAATTCACTAAGATATACACAGGTATCTAAATTCAGTTGAACACGACACCGCACACTAGACCTATTTCCATCGTCTAAACAATGGGACCAGAGATATCACAATAAGCCCGATGTGCTATGATAAAAAATCGCGAAATGTTTACCGACCCTGAAAGAATGACGCTTGTTCTGAGAGTAGATTGCCACGCGGCGATTATTGCTTCATTTTGATGTGTTCGTGGTGCGAGCAGCGGAACCTAAAACGTGGCTGGTTGAGCTACGAAGCTGCGTCTACTTCATTTCGCCGTTATTTTCAGCCAAACAGACCACGTCTCGGCAAATGCGCTCGTCAAAAACGCAAAATCTATGCAGTTCGTAGCACTATCTCGTGTCGATACGTTATCGCGAGGGTGAGCGCCAGCGCCGCTCAGCTGAAAGTGTTCAAGGTCAAGGCTTCCGCTAACAAATCTGACCTAATGGTTTCATGTGCGTACAGAAAGAACTTAACGTGCTAAAGGTGGTGTCATAAAGCAACTCAACATCAAGTAGTATAAACACACACATACTTTCAAATCACGAAGGGAACGACAATGAAAAAAAAAAAAATGAACCTTCGGCACAATGTGAATATCGATGACAGCTCGGCCCGCAGCACTGTCCCATTGCAAGAGCTTGCATGCATACACCACGCAAACGTTCAGTGAACATCACCCCGCAGCACTTCACAGACACAGCAAAACACGTCCATCTTTATGCAGCCGCCGAAAGGAACAGCAGCACTCAACGACAGACTTCGTCAGGCTTAGCAATCCTGCTATCTCGAACGGCGGGAGCATGCATGAGCACATCTACTCGGCACGAGACGAGTGTCAAAACTGAGTGACATCAGAGGCCATGTCCGGAGTAGTGAGCAGACCCGAATTATTTTTCTACGTGGAATTGGGCTGCGTCGCTGCGGCAGAAGCTGCGTACTTTGAATTGCCCAGTGCGATCGCGCGCGCCTTATCTTGATAGGCATCAGCAGACAGCTCCTACCTCTGAAAGTGCTGTGTTCGCACCACTAAGTTAAAGCGAGATACGGCGCAAAGGACGCCTCACTCGCCGCAGCGGTCGCATTTCTGTACGAGCGTCTCATACAGTTCAGTGAAGGGAACAAAGCAGATACACTAACAAGGACGAAGGGAGGAGCACAGCGAACAAACGCAGCGCTTAGATTAAGTGCATGTTCCTTCGTCTTCGCCACCATCTGCGCTGTTCACTTCCCCGAGAATTGAACCCAGAATCCAAAAGACAAATTTCATCGCTTTACGCCAGTCGGATGATAATGAAGATAGCTGCTAGCTTACCTCGTAGAACATTACAATTTGTTGACGCATTCACTGCTTCACCCTTGCGGCGAAACATTGAGTCTTTTATAAAGAGAAAACAAAAATGAAAGCCATGAGGAAACTTTAGTTTACGAACTGATATGCAAACCGATCGGAACGCGCGAGTGTAGTAGTTTTTTTTTATGTACACTCACGAGAATTACTTGCGCTGTTATACTCTCGTCCTCCACATGGCACCTGGATAGCGCCACAAATATAAGCGCTTAAAAGAAGGTTATTTTTAAACGCCCCATGAACACGCCCGAGTTCAAAGGTTAGAGTGTAGTTTCTCTCCTGTCTGCACTACACCCTTGCTACAGGTGTATATAGATCTTCCTCCCGACTTCTTTCTTATACAGTAAAACGCGAGGGCGATTCGAACGTTGAGCTTATCAAGATATCGCGCTTTTCAGTTATGCGCTGTTATCCCGGCTTGAACAGTCCAAAACACACAACAAAAAGTTGATCGAGCACGATAGTCCAGCGAGATAAGTCAGAACGGGCATGCGACAGGAAGGCAAAGCATGAATAGAACGAATTTTAGAACGCATGTCGAACACGAGCTGACGAAGCTGGTTAAAATACGAGAAAGCAGTAGCGTATAACTCCTTTCTGAATAAAAATAAAGCTGCAGCTTGTATTGCTGAAATATGTCAAGACAGAAAGACCTTTCACACTTACGATAACATTGCTAACGCTTTTAGCAACTATTTTCCCAGTATCAACGCTAAATCCGGGCAATCATGTCTCAACGACCAGCGGCGTCCATTGCAATCTTTTTTTTAAATCTTTTTTCAACCCGTCCAGCTGAAAGTCGCAACACTATCTTAAGTTTGAAAACTACTAGCGCTGGACTTGACAACATATTCGCCAGACACATAAAGGACATTGTTGATGTCATCGCCCCTATTTTTTTCCCCATATCGTTAACTTAATCTTTAAACACTCTATCTCTCCTTTCAAAGTGAAGAAAAGCAAGGTAGTGCCTGTTTTAGAAGAGAGATGATAAGTCAGTCATGAAAAAATATAGGTCCATCGTTATTATTCCTTTTTTCAGGAAAGTTGTTGAAAAATTACGTTCCAGCCAGCTCTCAAAATACCTCGACTAATTTCGGCTCTTATCGTCCCATCAATTTGGGTTTCGTCATGAGCTTTCCACCAATCAAGCACTATATACTATAGTTGCTCTCACTGAAAATATGAGAAATACAATTGATGACGGGAAAGTTCCTTGCACCAGTCTTCATTGACTTCTTACAAGCCTTTGATTCCATGGATCACGTTATTCTTTTGAACAAGCTTTCTTCCTATAGTATAACTGGCCCGTCGCGAAAATTAATTTCTAGTTGTTCACTGATACAAAAGTTCTATCCATTTCAGGCATGTTGTCGGGCTCCAAAACAACCAATATAGGGGTTCCACAAGGATCAATATTAGATTTCTCATTTACATAAACGACCTGACAGACTGTTTATCACCTCACACAACATCATTGCTTTCAGGCAGATGACACCACCATATCCCCTGCTCACGACTCCATTCCTGCCCTCCCAGCTAAACCGATCTTCAGAGCGTCAGTAGCTGGTGCCACAACAACAAGCCCGCCAATTTTTTTACGCTCCCTACACTATTTGCTCTCTATTTTGCCTTCCCTCACAGTCATTTCAACTACTGTATTGAATCTTGGGGATTCACATATAAAACTTACGTAAGCCCATTAGCGCATATTCAAAAACAAGCTCTCCGCATAATAACGCAAAGTAATGCAAAGTGATTATCATGTTCATTCAGTTCTACCATTTTCATAACAGAATATTCTTCCTATTTCAAATATGATCGCCTTGAACTTAGCCGTAATTGCCAACCGCCTGGTACATAATCCGAATTTTTCGTATATTGTCGCTAATAAATTTACAACTTCCTCTATAGTAATACGCGTTTACTGGACAACGCGCGCAAAAATTACGAACTGTAAACAGCGAGCTTCTTCGCAATCGAGGAATGGAACACTCTGTTTCTGGTGACTAAAATCTATTCCTCATTAAATGCCTCCAAACATTCAGTCCGCCTTTTCCTGAACCATTCTTTAAATTTCTGACTTGTGTGTAGTTACTGTCGCTGCCTTTTTTTGCCATGCATTCTCATGTCCTCTTTATCCACTCTCATTACTTTCTTTTTCTTCTGAAATATTTAATAGTGTATATGATTGCACCATTCGCACTTTATTAGGTTTACTTTTTTGAATTTATTTTTAAGTGCACTTCAATGTCAAATATTCTACATGCTGTTGCATACCATAAAAACACTCTAAATATTTTGTACGCATATTCACGATTATATTGCACTATTTTGCTTCAGTTTTTATTTTTTCTATGTATTTCAAAACAAGAAGTCCCATTGCAGTGTTCACACTAAGGAACCTCTTTCTGTATACCTTTCCCCATATGTAACCCCCCCCCCCTCCCCAAGTACGCTCAATAAACTGAAACGTCACAACGATGTTATGATGATCATGGGCGTAGCCAAGGGGTGGCGCACCGGGACAGTGCACCCCCCCCCCTCGAAATTCAATAGAAAACGATAAGTGACCATTTAAAGGGTGTGCCACTCCCGAAATCAAGAAAGCCCCCCCCCCCCTCCCTGAAAAAACTTTCATGGTTACGCACCTGATGATGTCATAATTACGCCGAATTTGGGCTACATGTGGCATCGAGACGACTTCATATGGTGACGGCGTCCTGCGATGGTAATCATTTGCATCCCAGGTGTTGACGCCTTAACGATTTAGCTAAATCAGCATGACAGTGGGTGTCTTCGCTGTCCTCTACAGACGGGTTTACAGTCAAAGGGAACACTTTCGTGTGGCACCAGGAACGGATTTCGCTCTCTGGTAAAAGCATATAGTGGCTCAGATTTGCATAAAACGGTACTGTAGATAAGACGCAGTGTGCCACGGCCAGGCAGGGTTTGGGACTGTTCAACTATAGAACGATTCGCTGTCAAAAAAAAACGAATAAGAAAAAATACAAAGGGAGGCAGCTCTCACCGACGCTTACACGTGACTTTCAAGCTGCAGCTGCAGTCGTCGCGGTGGCAAGCAAGAACCGCCGGTGGAGACCTCGTGCACGCAGCCGTGTGGCATACACTCGCGCGAGGGCTCGACGTAATAAGCGCACCGTGCGCAAAAAAAGAATAAAAAAGGACGTACGTTATCTGTCCCGTCCAAGGCTAGCAGACTTATTAAACGAAGTGACGCGCCGCCCGCGGCTCCCCTCGACGCCGAGCCTTCCACTGCGGTTCGGCGCAGCACGACGGCGCAGCGGATGCCTCAGCGCGCGTCACGAAGCTTAGCGGCATAGGTGACGACTCCTTGGGGTCCGCGGTGAGGGCCCCGATAGAGGGCGCTAATAAGAAAACAATATTCAAACCTGATGAACAAATTAATCTCTAACAATACAAGAACAAAGAAAAGTTGATTGATTGATATGTGGGGCTTAACGTCCCAAAACCACCATATAATCGATTACGAGAGACGTCGAAGTCGAGGGCTTCGGAAATGTCGACCACCTGGTGTTCTTTAACGTGCACCCAAATCTGAGCACACGGGCCTACAACATTTCCTCCCCTATCGAAAATGCAGCTGTCGCAACCGCGATTAGGACCCGCAACCTGCGGCTCAGCAGCCGAGTACTTTAGCCACTAGACCACCGCGGCAGTGCAACACATAAAGGTTACAGAGCCTTTTATTCACACAAGATGACCCGAAAGCTAGAATGAAATGGAAAACCCTTATTTCAGTCCTGCAGGACACGCTTAGCGGGCGTCTCCCACGTAGGCACTATCAAGGAGTACCTGGCAGCCGCTTCGTGGGTCTGTTGGTCGACGAGAAGTGTGCTTCTGGGGAACTTCTCCTACTTGTTTTAGTTATAAGAGTAGAGGGCAGTGTTTCACACTCCCAGAGCATGTGAGCGAGTCTCGCCGTGTGTCCACACGAGGGGTACGACGTTGTCGCTGGGGTACGCATCGAGACAGTAAACGTGAAGCTTGGCAAGGTTTGGGTACGCGTGGGTCTGTAATGGGCGTAGGAATAGCGCCTGCGGTCTGTTAAGTTTGTGTTGTGTGGGTAGAAAAATGCGACGTTCAAGGTAAAAGTGTTTTGTGATGTCGTTGTACGTAATGTGCACATCCTGATTGGTTTCTAACTCAGCGAGATAGGGTTGCCCTGTGGCGGCACAGTCGGTAAGTGCGCGCTCTGCATCATGGGCGATCTCGTTGAGGTTGGATGGGGCACCTGCCAACTCGGCCGAGATGGGCGGAGAACCAGATTACAGTGACAGCCATCAATGCCCTTGGAAAGTGGCGTCGTCTCCGACCGGGCGTTACGTATCCTCCGCAGCGCGGACTTGAGTACTCCGAAGGCCAGAACCATTTTTTGATTCTCAGCCGATCGTACTAACACCTGTTGTCCCTCCTCTGTCAGCCACGGCGGATCAGCGGCTATACGATGCTCCGCTGCTGAGCCGAAGGTCGCGGGTTCGATGCCGGCCGCGGCGGTCGCATTTGGATGGAGGCGCGAAATGGTAAAGGCCTGAATGATGCGCGATGTCAGCGCAAGTTAAAAGAACACCAGATGGTCAAAAATTTCGGCGTCCCTCACCACGGCGTTTATCATATATCGTGGTTTTGCGACGTCAAACAAGAGTTATTATGATTACCTTCCCCTCCCACACAGACAAAAAGGAGTCTCTCTACACTTAGCGCGGTTCTGCACTGCTTCCGGCATCATAGTCAACGCAGACTTTTTGTGCCTCCGGGATCGGCCCATCTAAGACCGAGCGGCAATGTCATGTAGTGACGTCATCACGTGACGGCAAAATAACGGCAAAATTTTCGACGCTCGGTGACGTGATGATGATGTAATAAGGTGACGTCATCACACGACTTTTTTTTTCGCACCACTCGTGTTGACGTTCAAACCGACGTTCGGCTCTCGGCTTTATGTCGAACTAGAGGCGAACGTGAAGCGCGCGTGCCCACGCCCTCTGGCCTGTACATGCTTGCGCGGACCACCGCCGAAAAAACGGTCGTTCTAAAGTGTGTCACCCCCTCCCATTTTTTCTGTATATTAACAGCGCAGCTGTAAAAGGAAAACTTTGTCAATTCGTCACACACACACACACACACACACGCACGCACGCACACACACACACACACACACACATTTTAGAAGTAAATGAAGATGAGTGGGCCAACCAGTGGCACCAAACGAAACCACCGCTGACGTTGACTGTATACTCACGCGTGTAAGGGAGCGACAAAGCGGTGTACAGTTATGTACAATGTCTACTGGTCAGAACTGGTACGTTGTGTTGAGTTGTGAATTTCGTTTTCCCTTCATTGTTACTGCTTTGTGGTATCGTATACCTAGCCAGAAGTTGTCAAGAACGAGGTCTGTGCCCGTTACCCTGGTCGTTGTTTGTTGTTTCCACTTACACAGAATGACTCGTAGGACACACTGAGATGTCATGTATTGCACAAGGCAGTCGTTGTCCGTGATCATCGTCATCATCATGGCGTATAGTGGGTACCTTGCATGTGCTCGGACACGGGGAACTACGCGAACCGACAAGCCTTAACCTTAAGGAGCATCGCCTTTAAAATACCACGCGACTTTACTCGAGGAAGCGACGACGTCATTGTGTCTTCCCATGATGTCACCACATGGGTCACACGATGACGTCATGAAATGACAATGTAAATCAGTAAAACGCGGGCCGATCCCGGAGGCTATGGAAAAAAAAAACTTGAGAGGAGCGGTATGACTTCGTACGGACCGACCGCTCTTCATGAGTACGCCCGAGAAGCGGCGCTGTTGTAGCTACACCAAGGAGAGCTGACGAAGGTGTCCCGTCAGCTCATATGGTCAGGCCATTTCACACAGTGGAATGGCTATAACTTTTTTTTACCCAGTAAATTGTGAGGTTGGGCGACTTGGTTGCTCATTTACTTCGAACACTTACAGCTGGCGATATCGCGGAACTGAGCCATTAAATCAGACTCATGAAGCGCCCTCTGGACAGTGCATTGTGCTTATACACGAAGTAGCAAGTGAGAAATCGGATCGAAGCGGGCGGTCGCATCTGCATGGGTGCTGCACGCCACGTTGATTTGTAAACACAATTACTGGCGGTTATTGATAGAATTAAAGGTCTACAGCATAAACGCGTACTAAATAAACGTTATCGCGTACCACTGTGGCGTAGTACATAACAAACGAACGCAAGTGCCTCAACCTAGTCAACTTTACCGTAATTATATGCAGAACCGCGTTTCGATGTCCAAGCACGTGACTTCATCACACTCTACATGCTTGCGTGGTATAACCAGCTTGCGTGGTACAACCTCGGCCGCTTCACTGCCCCATGGCCAGCCACAATCACGTGATCAAACACGGCCTCGCCAGTGCAACGCTGCGGAAACTCGCCCATGCCGCAACACCACGTTCGGAGTCAGAGTCCGTCGCATGACTATCTACATACGTGTCCTAAATCAATCCCTCAGAGCTCAAATAGTTACCTATACAGGACGTGGAAGTTTCTTCTACATACGAATGCAGGCGGATTTCAATATCCTAAACGCGGGGCGACTTCGGCGAACTCCATGCATAATCAATGGAGGGGAAGACGATCGGCTCACTTGCCTTGGACGCAAGGTTATACATATTTATGCGAAAACGGAGTCCTTCTTCGCTAAACAACGCATGTATACCTTTGGAGGAAGTCACAGATAACAACATACCGGCCTGGTACGACGGATAATACATCTGCGGAATGGCAGCACACGCGTATACCACGACGAAGGAATTGATCACCAGATCTTTTGTCTCTTTCACGCGAAGCTGAATCGTGCACGTCGGAAAATAGGGACAGTGTAGACTATTTTACCTAAAACATATAGGCGCCACCATCCTGTGCTTTAAAACAATGTTTTTTTTATTTTGTATATCGCGATGTGAATTAATGAGGTCGGGAGACATCGCATGCATAAACTCGACCATTTTAATGTTTATGCATCTACACCGTAACACCGTTCATTTAGCCGTTAAGGATGCCAAACGGAAACGTGGCGGCGCTGAAACCCATCTGTAAAGTATAGTCTACAGACCAGGGGTCGGCAACCAACGGTCCGCGGGCCGTATGTGGCCAGCGAGACAGTATTATATGCGGCCCTCGGCGTTACGTCAGAGCCCATTCCCTCCTTCCCTTGTAACTTTCTTTCGGAAGGTCGACGTGACACTTTGGGCCTGCAGGTTTCGCTCGTAACCTATGCTTATATCCTCAAGCAGAACTTTGATTTGGGCGAGTTGATACATTGTTAGCTGGTACAGAAACCGCGAGAAATTGACGAGGACTCGGAAACACAGAAGACATACGAGCGCTGTATGTGTACTGCGTTTCTATTTCCCTCGTCTTTTCTGCGCTGTTTCTGCGAGTTAACTATGTTTATAAGTTTGGAGATCATACTAATTTGAACTCAAGCCATCGGTTTCCAAGCAGTTTTAATTTTATATTACTCTGAATATTCGGAAGGAAAAGTCAGTGTCGGTCGGTGCTTGCTGCACTAAAAACTACCAGTGTCCCCTACGCATTCGCCCGTATGGTTTCCTATAAGTACACCATAGAAGGAACTCTGGCGCTGGTGTCTACGGGAGCTGCAACGCACGGCGCTTCAGCGAGCAGGGGAATGATGGGCAGTACACGGATTTGTCTAAATCTCATTACATTCGGCTCCATTTGGCTTCGTGTGGCTTGGAGCGGCTTTGCTACGAGACGACAATCGTCAAATGTTCAGCAGTCACACTTCACCACCTTGACCTTTCAGGCGGACAAATTCAAATCAGGCCACGAAGTTCCCAACGGTTCGTTCTTTGATTCATTCGGAACAAAACGGAAACACTGCGATAAACAAAGTCACAAGTATATACGCTCGAAGCCGGCAAGCACGAAGAATGAGCAAGTTTGTGTGTTACCCATCATTCCCACGGTGGCAGAACCATCGCAGCACAAGAGTCCCCTCTAGTTAATTTTAGAAAACTGTATACATTCGTCTAAAAACACTCGAAAAGGAAAGCAATCTCCATTTTCTTCCCAGGCGACGTACTGATCCCTCTTGGCCCTTTCCTCCTCCGAAAGCTTGCAGAAACATGGTTTTGCGCACTGCCTTCGAAATGGGAGGAGTTGCAATTAACCTTTCTGAATCTCGCATGGCCTCGCACCACCTCCGTCAACGGCCGTTTTCGTCGCGAAATTCGGCGATCTCTGTCGTAGTTATGACGTCATATAGTGGCGCAATCAGCGTTATATGACTATTGAGGCAAAGCCTTTTAACGGCTAATACTCGTGTCCGTCTATGCCCTGGAACGGTGCCAGCTGTGGTCTCTTCTCCTTACATTCTGTCAGCAATGATTGCAGAGAGAGTGAAAAACAAAAGCACCAAAAATATTAAGAGAAAACAACAACAACAAAACGCATGTCATGGTCATTCAAATGACCTCAGGCTTTCACCAACACCTTTTGCAATTTACAAGGTGTCCAATTTTTTTGCACCACTGCAGGTTGCGCCACCGACACCAACGGTCGATTTTCACGTTTAACGAGGCATCTGGGAAGGCACTGGGTTCAGGCTAGTTGGTACTGATTCATAACTTATGTAAGCGCTAAACGCACGTATATACGTAAGACGAGCGAAGGGCACACGAGAAGCGCTGCCAAAAGGAGGCGCCTGAGACATAAACTTTAATAAGTTCCACAACTTCCATCTCTATAACCAGCTGACGGTGACATCATAAAGTCTTGACGCCCTGCCAGAACACACCGGGACATTCGTTTACCCACTGCCATTTGTTAGCCTCCGGCGTCGCGGCTCAGGCCTCACACGTGTACGTTTTATGCTTTCCATGGCGTGTACTGCGTACATAGCGATCGAAGGACCCTGACGCGCGTACCGTCGTGGCTATTGTGTGCGCGACACGTCATGCGGGGCGCTCGACGATTGTCCGTGAAGCGCGCGATCTGTCGAGGAGGCCCTAACGCTTCGACGTCTTCGAAGACAATGGCTCGCCCGGTCAGCCTGCAGCGATTCATTCAAACGGAGGCGCACCGCCATGGCGGGATAAGGCGAAACGCCCGCTGGCTGCAGTTGCATGTAGAAGCGGGCATGTGTAAATGGAAGGCAGAAACAGGCGCAAGCAAGAAGGCGCGCAAGAACGCACATCAATTGATTGATTGATATGTGAGTGGAGTTTAACGTCCCAAAACCACTATATGATTATGAGAGACGCCGTAGTGGAGGGCTCCGGAAATTTAGACCACCTGGGGTTCTTTAACGTGCACCCAAATCTGAGCACACGGGCCTACAACATTTCCGCCTCCATCGGAAATGCAGCCGCCGCAGCCGGGATTCGAACCCGCGCCCTGCGGGTCAGCATCCGAGTACCTTAGCCACTAGACCACCGCGGCGGGGCAAAAACGCACATCAAGGAGCCACGTTAAAATATAGGGACCCTTAAGCTTCGCCTTTAAGAGTTGAACGCGACGGCGATATCCTGTCCCTATAGTGCGTGCTTCAACCACTTAATGAATACTTCTGATTGGATATCGTTACTCGAAAAGTGTAAGTTGTGAATTGCTACAATGTAATCGATAAAGTTGAAAGTGGCTTGCGTTAGTGAAGCTTTCGAATATGGCTGCATTCTGGTAAATGATAGCATGCATTAAACCGCGATCAATTATGCGCGTGAAATGTTTTCGGAGTTGCTATGCACCTACCACGTGGTCTCAAGAGAATACGCACCGCAACGCGTGTGCCTTTTATAATGGGTGGCCGGCTTTAAACCACGTAGTCGTTATGATAATCACATGTTCTGACTAACCGATAGGCAATGTACGCTTGTCGCACGCAATATGACTGCAATATTACACGTATTATGAAGCCTGCATGCAGGACGGGCGTGTTTATAAAGCATGACTGCATTTCGAAGCAGACTCACGGCGGTTTAGTAGAACACCCGCTTCCCACCCAAACGGCCTGTTGGGTTCGATCTCCACTTGGCCCGGGGAACTTTATTATTTATTTTATATTTGAATCTTTTTTGATTTTTCAGGTAACGGACAAGATGATTTTTTTTTTCACTTACAACCAACGACGCCGACACCGGAAATTTTACAAAACGAGCTTTTTAGCGCTATCGCCTTCGAATATGTGCCAAGTGTTCCTGTAATTGAGCGTTTCACTTATGTTGAATTCCAATGGCAGAGCCGGAGCAGCCGATGGTCTCGGAGAGGGAGCACTCGACTCCATGGCGTAAAGCAACACCTCCGAATCCGCGACTGGAACACAATCCGCACCGCCAAAGCAGGCGTGGGAGCAACGAGGAAGCGGGAGTCTTTTAGTTGCCCAGAATGCATTGCGTGTTGGCATTCCCTTACGCTAATTCCACTGCCAAATTCTGCTGATTTACCGCTTGTACGTATAGTTATTTCAGTGTCGCTGACACAATCCAATCAACTGCTCGTGCAGCAACTGAAGCTTTATGAGTCGGAGCTGTCGCAAAATATGAAAAACATGCGACAGCAGCGTCACCACCAAGCAGGCGAACGTGTTAAAAGGAGCGCGTCACGTTAAGTTCCCGTCCCCTCCACCGATTTCGGCGGAGCAGCTTTTCCTGTTCCTCGGAGTCACTCCCACCATGGATCCACTCCGACCCTCCCAACCCGCCCTCACTCTTCCATTCGAAAGGAGCAGAAAAACCTGCTCAAACTCCGCAATTGGAGTTCAGCATCAAACGATTACCGACAGATTCAGAGGCACCCCAAGACGGACACTTTTCGTTTCACAGTGTGCACTATGAACACACTTTCCACACCGGAGTTTGCACGTAAAAATACTTTACTTTGATTTTAAAGTTTTCATCGCCTCGCATCTGCAAGCTGCAGGCCCACCGCAATGGACATTGTCATAAGACAATTCACTGGGTTTGCGAAATTTGCGTTCTGTATGCAGCGGAAAGGGGCAGAAATATTTTTTCGAATTGGGGGAAGGGAGGGGAGGGCTCCATATTTTTGGTGGAGGAAGACAGAACGGATTAAGACAGAAGTAGAAGCGAAAAATACTCTCTCCGTTTATGGTACCACCACCTAGCCAACGAACGTCAATCTTGTCGCACACAAGCTAAACGAGAGTTGAGTCCTCGACAACAAGTGCGACACACTAGAAGCGAACAGACTAAAAGCATTGCCGCTGGAGAGGATACAATCTCGAAGACCCACGCCGAAAAGCGACCTCGAAGTATAAATACACCTTCCACGCCTTTATTCTCGTCAGCGTACTGAAGCCGCGAAGCTAACGACAAGACACCGGCTGAAACTCAGGTGTGCACGGAGGAAAATACTACCACGAAAAAAAAAGAAACATTCATATGAAAATTCAAAGGGTGATCATCCACACCTTGACGATGATTGCACGCCAAAGATGAAATATTTAAATTTTATGGAGCCATACACGCACATACACGTGCCCAAAGGAAAAAAAAAACACCAAAGCCAGTTTATCTGGTAAAAAGAAATGAAAAAAAAAGATAAAAGACCGTGCCGACACAAATGCACACCCCTTGCACTGTTCGAAGCTTCTGCTCATCGAGAAAGCTGCAGAAGTCAAGCTTGAGCAGAATGTGTGTGTCATACGGTTTATTTCGGCTAAGTTGCGAAATGCCGAGACAGCGTCACAGCGGCTAATGGGAGGTATCGGGCGAAAAGCTGATTTTTACAAGCCAAATAAAGACCAATGTGCTCGAATAAAGAAGAGGTCAACTTGAGGGCGGCGCCTCGTCCTTTTCTCTACAGAGAACGCTGCCGACCGGTAGTCGAGGGCCCCCGGAACACGCGAGCCAAATAATTTATAGCGCCGCACGCCGCCGAAAACTTACGACGAGTATATTTAAAGTAGGCTGGCTAAAACTCGGTTTCTCTTCTCGCGACAAATGATGCTATGTACTCAAGAATTACTGCGTCACAGGCCAAGTATCAGTCATTGTCAAAATGGTCGATTGGGCGAGTTGGTGATTCATGATGGTTTGAAATAAGAGTGCGATATGTAGACAGGGACAGCTATGACGTGCGCTTGTTCGGTTAGAGTAAATGCTACGCTGAATATAAAATAAGAGATCACTGTTTCCGATTGATTTTTCGTTGCGCTCCACAGCAGCACGTGGCACAACCAAACCCTGATTGCTCACGCTAAGCGCTTGGCCGCGTCTTAGATGTTCCTGTCTAGGTATCGCGCTCGCATTTCAAACCATTAGCCATTGGCTGATTTGAGCATGGCGCGCTCGGCCGTTACTCGGGCCGCCGAAGGAGGGCGCGACTTTACCACACGTGCGCGTGAGATCACAATGAAAAGCAGAGCATTCAAATAGGAAAAAAAAACGTTAAAAAGTGCTCAAGGTCACTAGGCGCGTGACGTATTTTATTTTCCCGTGCCATCCCTGTCTGCTTATCTTTCAACACTTCCATCCGGACGCAATAAGAGAGATTGCAATCACAGCGTTCGACAAATCTTTGTAACTCCGCTCGTACTTGACGGTCTAAAAATGCTGGAGATGAAGTTCTCGCGACGTCTAAGGAGCAAGTGTAATAATTATCGGTGCGTTTCAACGACTCGAAAGCCCGATATGACTATGAGGGCCGCCATAGTGTCCTTGGAAATGTGTCCCTCAATTTGAGCACAAGTGAGTCTCCAACGAAATGAGGACGCCGCGTTTGGAATTCGACCACGCGACCTTTGGATAAGCACTCGAGTACCACAGCCACTTGACCACTGCGCGGTTTAGCAGCAAATGTGAAACCCAAATTCGAGCAAAATTTACCTTAAAAACAAGGCTTTTTGAGTTATGTCCGATACCATTCGAGATGAAGAGCGCCCGTTCTGCTAGCCTAAAGTGCTACGCTAACCATAAAATCGCTGTTCCCGTATAAATTATTAGTTGTGATCCACAGCACCAGGTGGCGCTAGCAACCCTGACCGCTCCCTCTTTCGTCATCGCTGAATAACCTCCGCCAATGCACAGACGATTACGAGCATAGGAACAAACGAGGACTCGGAGGTTCTTGGAGGACGGTGTGAAACAAACGCGGAGACGTTGGACCGTTTTTATTGCGTGCTCGGTGCACGCGATAGGGACACACCCGGCGCAGGGTGCAGTCGGCGGAGTGCTACGTACGGCATGCAGCATTGAGCTGGCGGGTCGAGATGACACCGCCATTCGGTGTCTGTGCGTACGTCGGTGTGCGTGTGAGCGCGCGCTAGGAAGATAAGGGGCCGTGCAGTCAAGCGCATAACTGGAACAACGCCGAGCAACCGGCGGCGGTGCCGTGTATCGACCGCTTGGACGCGCGGGCACGGTGCTCGGACCATGTCCGGTTTAGCGGCCGGACTGGCAGGCGCTGTGCAGCGCAGGGTAAACACACACGCAGAGCTGTCTCGACTGGCGTCCGCAGCACGCGATCGACAGCAGCGACAACGAAAGAGCGCATCCGCGACGAGAAGCGTGTTTGAAGTGTGTGTGCGTGGGCGGGCAATGGACTGCAGACATATGACCGCGCCATCTTCGTGCGAGAGGGCACTCTGACGAAGCGCGGGGCGGGGGTAGGGGGGTGATGCACGCTATAAACAAAAGCTATAGGAGAGGCTTTAGCCCACGCTGCTGACTTGTCCAGAGTACACGATTCCCGACGTAAAGCAAAGGCCTCACGGCAAACGGCCACTCACTCGCAAGACGTACATAAGCGAGTTGTTGGAAGTGTAATCACGGTTAATACAGCTGTTCGATAAAAACAAACAAACAAACAAACAAAAACACAGATATCTAGATCATGTCGAGGTGAGAGCAAGGAAATTAGCAACGGATTAATGTGGTCGGTTAGCTGTACCGTTCACATGATCAGGTATAGGCGAAGGAACAGGTGATGAAACAATTATACTAGACAACTAGACAAAAAGAAAGGTCTCTGGACGAGACAAGCAAATGGCCAACTGTCGAGACCGGTCACACTACATTTATGCACAAGGAGGGGGAGGGGGGCATAACAGTAATAACAATATCTAGGGTTTTACACGCCGGAACCCCCGATAAGATCCCGAGTAACACTTTACAAGAGGGTTCCGAAAATTTCGACACTGTGATGCCCTTCAAGGTGCACTGACACCCCTCAGAGTACAGGTGGCCCCTAGGAAACGCGATCACCACGGCCGGGATGAAAGCCGCGACTTTCGCATCAGTAACCGTGGACCGTATAACCAGAGTCCGACAGAGGCGGGTTGTGTTTCTAGGCACTCCGATAATAATAATAATAATAATAATAATATAATAATAATAATAATAATAATAATAATAATAATAATAATAATAATAATAATAATAATAATAATAACATCCCGTATGCGTTCTCCAAAGACTACTCGAAGGCGAAAGCCATCTTTTTATGCTCAGTCGATTGCGCTGATCGCCCGCCCCAAAGCCTTGTGCCCGTATCCGGGACGTATCCGGGATCACCGCCATTGCAAGCCTTCAGGACCCGATGGGGTTTTGCAACGTTTCCCGGATCCACTCCTCTTTGAGCAAACGACTGTGCACAAAGCGATGACGCCATATGACGTCACATTATCTGACGTCACGATGACCACCTAATTGTGCTGACGTGCGACGTCCCGATGACGTAATCACACGACGGCGATTTTCGCACCACTTGTGCAGACGCCGATATCAGCGACAGCCTCTTTTCGAGTTTGACGACGCATCCAAGGCTTTTAATACAGCAACACTACAGAATCACATAAACTTCCGACAAACCATCACAGACTGTCCTCGGTGCCATAGAGTTTTCTAAAAATTAACTAAAGGGGACTCCGGCACTGCGGTCGTTCAGCCCCACATGGTGATAATGGCTATATAGAATGTAGATTTGCCTAGTATTCGTGCTTGCGACTTTTGAATGCACTTGTGGCTTCGTTTATTGTTGCGTTTAGGTTTTGTTTCAAATGAAAGAAGGGACCGTTGCGAACTACATGATCCCCATTATAATTCGTGAGTCTAAAATGTTAAGGCGGTCCGCCTCGTGGCAACAGTGGCAAGGCTGCTCGCCCGAAGGTCCCGCGTTCGACCCTGCAGCCGCGGCGGTCGCATTTCGAAGGAGGCGAATTGATAGAGGCCCGTGCACTGTGCAACGTCAGTGCACACTGAAGAAAACCCAATGGTCTCAATCGCCGGAGTCGTCCACTGCGGCGTCTCTCATAATAATATCGCAGTTTTGGGACGTTAGACGCCATATATTATCATTATTAAAAGGTTCATAAGGTCAAGTGCAGCTGATGAACACTTGCCGATTGCCGTCTCGTGACAAAGCGGCACCAAGCCACCCGAAGTGTCCTATACATCATTACCACGCTCCCATAGCAGCTCCCATAGAGCGACAGAGTTACCTCAAGTGTATATATAGGAGACTCTATGCTGCGCACTACTGCCCACCTTGATGCTTGCACAGGCTGCGATGTTTACGACACGCGCCATTTATCTCAGCACCGCTACGCCAGTCTCCGCTCGTAATGGAAGCTACACTCGATTCGGGGCATGTATTTTTACCACGCGCCGCACCAAAGAAACGTAACCCTGTATTGCGAGGCAATCAAGAAACCCTTGCTCGCGAATGCGGACACCCATACTATATTGTCCCGATGGTGCAATCCGTGGAGCGTCATGTCTCGTCGAGTGTCAAACTTCGATCGAATCCAGGCCGACGCGTGTGCATTGATTGATTGATTTATAGATTAGTTCACCGCTGCCATGACAGTATTTCCTTATGTTACACGCGCGCACTTTTCGTTTCGCGGAAGATAGCTAGTACGCCAACGAAAAAAAAAAAAAAAGCGATCTCAAGACAAGGGCTAAGGCGGGCTTCGCCGCACATAGCCCATCAAGGCGGAGAAGTCACCTCTAAAGGCATCCGCCTTTGCACACGTTCAGACACCTTTGAAACTGCGAGCTGTAAAAAAAAAAAAAAAAAAAAAGGTTGGAAGACGCTTGAGCCTCGCCTTCACGAGTGGAAGGAGATAGTGTATCCAAACCCCGATCGCGTCGCCTTATTGTCTGCTCTCTATGTTTTACTTCTCGGTGTATTGCTATATATTTTGCTCCTCCATGATGGTTGTAAAACCATGCGCCTTATTCACCTTGTATAAAACTGTGCTCTGCGTGCATTGCTGGCATACATTGTTAAGGCGAAAGTCTTTTAAAAGTTCACCAGGCACGAAATCAGACCAGCCGCATCCTGCGTCGTCGTCAGGGACGAGTGACGCCAAAAAGAAAAAAAAATCATCACGAGATGACGTCACTATGACGTTACAGATCAGCATAATTTGTGACGTCACGTGACGATGTCATCACATTGTATCGTAGCTGGGTCAATAATTGATACAATCACGGAGGCCATGCAAAACCAGGTGAGGTGCTTCCAATCTCGGAGGACAGCGCAAAATACCTATAGGTGCAGAAAGATTCCGAAGAGTAGCGGGGAAGCTTCAGTACATCGGCTGAGAAGAGAAATAACGTGGCTTTCTCCTTCGACTAGTCTTTAAGAAAGCTAGAAAGAAACAATGAATTGGTCTAGAGTGATAAACTGTACTATGATAACCGTAATACCATAAGTTTTACTTACATAAGTTAATTATTAGAGGAGAAAATCAAGGTTATAGTTTCGTTTTATCGCGTCGATATATCTCCCCGCGTGACGAAGAAATTCGAAGACGTATTTTTTGGTGATTTCGTGACATTGGCTCGACGAAAGTTTCCGAAACTTCGTACGCTCCATTTATGGTGCCAACCGATGACAACGCACTTCATTTTATCGACAAGAAGCTACGCAGGGCCCAGTATAGACGCCTGCGATTTTTTTTCACGTCACACTGTATGGGTGCGGGAATCCGCAGATGGCATCTCCACCAGCATTGTCTTTTCGCGCGTTTTCCCTCTTTACTAAGAGTAATGTCGAGGTAGGAGTGGCGATTCCGGGATCGTAAAATTGTACTAAACTAAAACGCGAAAAATCGTTTCGCTCTTTAGTGCCCCTGTAAGGTGAGAGCACACGGGACTTTGTGAGTCTTTGTTTCTGTGAGACATGATTTGAGTGTAAGCATTCAGGCCCCGAATCCTGTCAGGCAGAGCACACCTGCCTTTTGTACTTGCATCCGATACGTTCTTGTGTGAAATAAAGAGCTGAAATGAAACGAAATGAAACCACATTGCGATGAATGGGAACATCTGTCCGCGTAACAGTGGCCGTTTTTAAGCGCTCCTAGACTCCATATACCGGAGGTACAGTTCGAAACCGTTCTCGCCTAATGACGCACGAAAGTGTAGTCAGCGGGATATTTAGCATGGCGTTAATTACCGTCCCACTCTCACCCAATCGTTGTCACCGACTCGCTGGACGACTCCCCACACGCGCACTCTGAAGACCCGGGATCACGCGTGAGCGAAATGTAGTGTGCCGAATTCAAACACTTTAGATAATTCCTTCAAAGAATTTAGACCCTTTAGCTTACTTCATTAACAATTTTCGACCCTTTTAGCCAATTCCATTAACAAGTTTAAGCTATTCAGCTAACTACCGTAAGCTAGTTAGCTAAAGCTAAAGAAAAGCACAGGAGACAGCGTATGCTCTAAAGGGACGCTTCGAAAATTACTTTGACGCTTGCAGTCAATTGCATTGTTATATTACTGTATTTCCTAAAATATCCTATAGACATCCCCAGTAATTCTACATGTAGGGTGTTGATCGAAGAGGTGTGAATTCATTTATGATCCACTTCTCATTGACTTGCGCGCCAATACCACATTAAGTGACGTTTGAGTGATAGCTAATTGACGTCAAATCACACGTGATACGAGTCTAATTCACTTTATAGAGTCATCTGAATACCCTTACTACATTTATAGACGATTTATTCGCCTTTAATTCCCCCTAAATCAAATTTTATTTATTTATTTATTTAGAATGCACCACATGGCTTCCGAAGGAGCATTGAATGAGGATGGTGCAGAGCGATTGACTACAAAAAACAAACACAGCAGCGGCAGTGTAAACTAAAGTGCAATACAGCTCGATTCCTTTCATAATTAATCATCGCTAATCACTCGGCCTACGTTTCATAGATATATAAAGAAAACATAAACAAGAGAAGAACTGCAACGCGCTAAACGAAACATCAGTGTCCGACCACACGTACTTGAGCGGCTTCCTCGATGTTGTACGATATGCAAAAGGAACGACACAAAATGTCCCGCGGGAGCTGGTAAACAGACGTACAAAATTGCTCCGAGGCTGAGGCGCGCGAGGAATGCATCTCTTTCGAGCTCTTAGAGTGCTTCTTACATCGGCCATCTCCATCTCCGAAAAAAAAAGTACACAATCAGGGCGTTGTTCAGTCTTTAGCTAACCTGCGTGCGAGACAGAAAATTTAAAGGGTTTCCGGCGAACTGGAGCGTGGACAAACTACAGACCGCGATACGAGCGATGGAGCGGGAAAACGTTATAGATCTTCACGATAAGTCGTCAGAAAGAGCGAATTGCGTGCATTAGGGAGGGAGCAAACTTGCGCTGAAGCCGTATCCTGTATAGTCGAGATTGAAAAGGCTGGGTCGCAAATAACGGGCGCAGGTCATCCAATGAGCGGCTGTGACAACCGCCCACCATTAGAAGCCCATAATGGGTCCCAAGGGGAAAGGAACGCCTCGTATAGGGAGGACGTTAAAGAATTGGACGCTGCGATTAGAAAAGGGAGTACGCAAACCGTGCATGCGGACAACAGACGCGCGCATGGTGGCAATCGCAGGCTCTTGGCGGCGCGTTCGCTTTGTTGTGCGTATTTGGAATACATCGATGATAAGACGGAGCAGATGGAGGAGATAGATGATAGATAAGGCAACGAGTTATTTTCTTCGTCTTGAAGGATGCATTGGGGCAGACACGTTGGTACAGTGGCTACGGTGAAGAAATTAGCACTGCAGATCTGCACAAGAATGCCATTAGTTAATTAAACAAGTATGTGATACAACAATACTAATTAGCAAATTACAGTAATGATGATTTAATACATTTAATACTAGTGACTAAATCTCAACGCATAAGCCACTTTGTTTTAAGGAGGGAAGATCAATCAGGAGTCCGTCGAAGTGGTGTAGCGATCGCAGTGCTCGATTGATGACCTGACCCCGCCGCGGTGGTCTAGTGGCTAAGGTACTCGGCTGCTGACCCGCAGGGCGCGGGTTCGAATCCCGGCTGCGGTGGCTGCATTGTCGATGCAGGCAAAAATGCTGTAGTCCCATGGGCTCAGATTTGGGTGCACGATAAAGAACCCCAGGTGGTCGAAAATTCCGGAGCCCTCCACTACGGCGTCCCTCATAATCATATGGTGGTTTTGGGACGTTAAACCCCACATATCAATCAATCAATCGATTGATGACCTGAAACGGAGGGGGGTTCGTACTCGAGCGTCGCATTGCCCATGCGATGTGCGAAGTCAGTGCGCGTTAAACAGAACACCAGGTGGCCGGAATATGCAGAGCCCTCCACTCTACGGCAAGCGTAGTAATCATAGCATGGCTTTGGCACGGAATTATTATTATTATTATTACATCGAGGTAAAATATCTCCGGCGGAACGACATGCTGCGCAATCTAAAATAAAAAAAAATTGTTATTGAACTTCTTCGGGGTATCTGGCCATCGATCGCTCCACACCCATTTTGTTGGGGCTAATTCTGCCGCCTTCCCCGTTTTAGTGAACCGGCGTGGGGTAGTGGGTTACACGCTATTTCTGTGGCTTGAGTTAATTTGATTTGATTCATCTAAACTATGGCACATACCCACTCTGCATGACGCATTGGCCAAGAAAGCGCATCGTAATTTTCCGTGAGGACTACAACAATAATTATAAGTGAATTTATATTAAAATATAAATAAAGTAAGAAAAGCCACAGCGAGAGAGGGAGAGAGAGAAAGAGCGAAAGGAAAAAAAATGAAATTCTGAGATTTCTAGAAGAGCTGACAGCTGCGTTTACTTCACCCAAGCATTCAGAATGTACGCGTTAAAACACTAATTAGCGTTACACGACAGCATTTATTAGAGTTGACATAATAAAATCGCAAACTGCATCGAATGCCTCCTTGTCCCAAAACATGGGTGAGCTATTGCCTTCATAGTTTCTTTTTTTTTTTTTGCGGGCGAGCGCTGTGTAGCGGGACTTACCCCTTTTGTGCAGCACATGTTTTTAAACCTTGCCTGCGGACGGCTTCCTGACCCTTAGTGGGTCGGTGTTGAGTATTGGCGCTTGTCCTATTATGCGGCACAAGCCTGCTAGAAGTTGTTGCGTAGATATATTTATAATCAGACGAATTTCAGTTTCGCCTAGCCGGATGTATAAACAATGTCACGTTTCAATCCACGAGTACCGTGCACTCAGTCGCGTAGCCACCATCTCATTGTGGAAGGACGGGATTGCACAATCCCTATATCTGGGACGGATATTCGACATTTTATATCGCAAGGAGCTAACCATTGTTCGATGGATAAGTGGTTTGAGAGCCCTAAATCAAAGGAAACGGTACTTTATGAAGTTGATCCACACAGAAAATTTTCGATAGCGACAGACCTTCCACGACACCTAGAGACATTGATCCACCGACTTAGATTGGAAGTAGCATACACAAACAGCTTCCTGCACAAGATACATCGATCCAACTCACCGGAATGCCATTGTGGTCATGCAGAAGAAAATGTTCGCCATATTCTTTTGGAGTGCATTAAATACGCGAAAGAAAGAGAAAAATTAAAGAACAATTAGCAAGTTTGGACAGACGGCCCCTCACAATAAAGAAACTACTTGGACCATGGCCCTGAGATGCATCCTCAGAAAAAGGCAATAATCTTCCTGACAGACTTTTTAGTGGAGACCGGACTGGACAAGCGCCTATGACTGACAGCCAGAAATGAGTATTATGTAAAGTGTGGTCATGTATATACTGGCATTATAGTAGTAAGGTGTGCGTGAAAGTAGTTTATGACTGTGTGAACTGCGTGAAGAAAACTGTGTATTGACATGTTATTTGAACTGGTTTCAGTGTGCTATTATGTGCTTTTTTTTCCTTTTTCCGTATTGTTAATTTTTTGCGTACCGTTCTGTATTATTATTTTATTTTTCGCTGCAGAACTCTGTGATATGGAGTAGCCGAGGCAATAGGCTCCTCAACCTCTCCACAGCAAAACAGTTAAAACAACAACAACACAACAACAACATCTCATTATTATTCGAGTCCGTAACAGCCGTCCAGTGCGGTGAATAACCTCTCGAAGTTCCCTGATGTTCGCCACTTGACGTCAGGGCTTACATATCATCCACGAGCGGACGACGCTGGACGCATTAGATCGTACATCCCTACAGCTTATCTGGAGTGCGCGATGATGAGAGGTTCGATAAGCGCCGCGCATGCACCGAACAGCGCTTACGCCCCGAACGTTAAGCCACCGCGACGGCTCCCGCGTCGTTGATGAAGCGA